>RJWJ010005472.1:0-68115 GCA_004363605.1 Indri indri
ATTGGACAGCTAAAAATATATATAGAAAAAATTAGCCGGGCATGGTGGCACATGCCTGTAGTCCCAGCTACTCGGGAGGCTGAGACAGTAGAATCGCTGGAGCCCAGGAGTTTGAGGTTGCTGTGAGCTGGCTGACGCCATGGCACTCGCCCCAGGCAACACAGTGAGACTCTGTCTCAAAAAAAAAAAAAAAAAAAAAGAGTTTACTATATAGATACCTGCTCAACTGTCAAGTAATTTAAGTGATTGTCCTCTGTAAACATCAAGTTACAACTGAGTTTGTGTAAAGGAACTCCTACATAAATTTGGGTTGTCTATGGGCTGTAAACTGATTGATAGTGTGACTAAGTACATGAGTCCAAAGAAAATTCACATTCTTGAGCATTTCTTAATCAAATCATTTTCAAAGTTCAACACAAATTCTTCAACAGAAGATGACATACCAGCTTTCTTTCTTAACTTGAATAAACTGTTAAAACCCTTTCCTCTGTTCCCCCTCTTTGTTAGATACCCATCTGTGGCAAATTTATTCACTGTTTTCAACCATATTTTTCAGATTCCTTCACTAGAAGATAATAAGGACCATTATGTGCTAGCTAATGAGTTTTTGCTTTTTAGTTTGGTTTTTTATTTTTGTTTTGAGGGGATACTATAGTTAACTAATGGGCCATTTTTAGATGTCAAAACTTTGTCAATTGAGCCGGGCGCGGTGGCTCACGCCTGTAATCCTAGCACTCTGGGAGGCTGAGGCGGGCGGATCGTTCTGAGCTCAGGAGTTCGAGACCAGCCTGAGCAAGAGCGAGACCCCGTCTCTACCAAAAATAGAAAGAAATTAATTGGATAGCTAAAAATATATAGAGAAAAAATTACCCGGGCATAGTGGCGCGTGCCTGTAGTCCCAGCTACTCGTGAGGCTGAGACAGTAGAATTGCTCGAGCCCAGGAGTTTGAGGTTGCTGTGAGCTAGGCTGACGCCACAGCACTCGCCCCAGGCAAGAGAGTGAGACTCTGTCTCAAAAAAAAAAAAAAAAAAAAAAAAAAAAACTTTGTCAATTAAGCGTTCTTTCCTGAATATTTTGTCCTGTTTTTTTTTTTCTGAGTAGAGTGTTGTCTCCCCTGGGAGCAACATTTGGAGTATTACGTAGTACTTAAGCTTGGATATTGTAATATTTACTTTTGCTCTGGCCTATTATCATAAATGAACATGATGTAACCTCAAACTCCTGGGCTCAAGTGATCCTGCTGCCTCAGCCTCCCAAGTAGCTGAGACCTCTGGCTTTCGCCACTTTGCCTGGCTAATTTTTCTGTTTTTTTGTAGAGACAGGGTTTCGCTGTGTTGCCCAGGCTGGTCTCGAACTCCTGGCCTCAAGTGATCCTCCTGCCTCGGCCTTCCAAAATGCTAGGATTGTAGGCATGAGCCACTGCACCTGGCCAAACACATTATTTAAAATAGCAACAAGAGTGAGATTTTCTAACCCACAGAAGCAGGCAGGTATCACAAAGGAACTGAATGGATATGACTTCAACTGAGAGAGATGGCCTTAAATCCTTAAGATTCTGGGTTCATATTAGAGATATACTTTCTGACATGACTGCTTAGTATACGTTTGTTCCTGCTCCGTTTGGTATCTGAATCTTTACTTTGGGTTGCTTTTGATGTTTAATTTCAAGAGTTTTTCTGGCATCTGTTTAATTTTTTGAGTACCATGTAAGTTTATGACAGAAACAGAACAATAGTTTCATCTAGAAGAGACTTCACTTCCAAGGTGTAGAAGGCCTTTATCTGAAGTAATGCCTGCTGCCCCTTTGAAGGGGAGTCCAGGCATGCATTTGGAGACTGCATGAACCCAGAGGGTTTTGAAGGCTAAAGATAGTACTTTTGTCTATTCCTTTACTTGATTCCAGGTCTAGGGGAGCAAAATGCTACAATGGAAAACCTGTGGGGTTTTGTTAGTGCTTGTAGGGTCCCTGGTGAGTAAGCTGTGCCTCCTTGTAAAACTCTTATCTCCTTCCCTATACAGACTTTTTGTCGATGGTTAGAAAATTCCTTGAAAGGTTTGCCAAAGGAGACAACTGTGGGGGCTGTCACAGTGACACACAAACAACTTACAGACTTCCACAAGCAAGTCACTAGGTAAGTGATGCTGAGAGTTCTTAAAAAGAGTGTGAACAAAAATATACCTGTTTCTTATGTGCCCTTGGAAATTCACAAATTAGAGTCTGTCTAGTCGTGAACTGCACAAATTGGCATTGAAAGCCAGTCTGGGGGGAAAAACATCACCATGTTGCATATATGTGCATCACTTACATTGTGCATATATACCAACTGATACAGGATGTCAAAGGGTAAGTGGAGACACTGTTGAAATGCATCGAGCAGCTCCTCCCCCTTCGGGAGATCGATATCTATCTTTTCTAAGTCCTTCTTAGTTCTCATCCATATTCAGGGGTCAAGAATACAGGTGCCTGAATAGGCAAAACGGTTGTAAAACATTAGAGAGTGATGTAGACTGCAGTGAATTAGAGAATTTTCCCCATGCCTAAAGATACTCAAATTCTAATTTCAAAGAAGTCACGCAGCCCAAACAAAACATCCCTCCTGGGATACATTAGGCCCATGAGCCATGTACTCACAATCTCTGGATTATAGCTTAGCTGATGTGTGAAGTGTGTGTGAGTGTTTTTTTTTTTTATTTTAGTACAAACATATAAAACATTTTTAATGTAGTTACATAGTCTTCTAAATTACTGTTTTACAGTCATAAAGGTGTTACTTGATTTCCTTATGATGCCTTTATTAGTAGACACTTAGATTATTTTCAGTATTTCAGTATTACAGATAATACCAAAAGTAGAGCCTTTTTTTTTTTGAATATTTTCCTTAAAGTGTAATTATGAATCAAAGGTTATAAGACGTTTATGGTCCTTGATAATATTAATGACAGCAACTTAAATTGGATTTTGTAGCTCTGTGTTTCCTTGCCCTGATACTCCTTCTTAAAATATCTAGAGTCTTTAGAGTTTTGACTAAATTTGAGGCAATGGCTTACATTTGTACAGTTGTGAAAAGATATATAGGTCAAAGAATGGATGTTACGGTGAAGTTAGTAATAGTGAAAAAACTGACAATATTCCAACTGCCCATCAATGAGAATAGTTAACTAATTAACGGTATGTCTATACTAGTAAATAGTTACCAAAAAAGAATGAAGAAGAAATACATGTAATAATACAGAAAAATATACAAGATATATCATAAAGGGAAAAATAATAGTATTACATAACCTGACTTGAGCTTTTTTCTTTTTCTTTTTAATTTATTTTTAGGGACAGAGTCTTGCTTTGTTGCCAGGCTGAAGTGTAGTAATGCAATCATAGCTCACTACAACCTGAACCTCCTGGGCTTAAGCCATTTTCTTGCCTTGGAGTAGCTAGAACTACAGGCAAATGCTCCTCACCCAGCTAATTTTTATATTTTTTTGTAGAGAAAGGTATCTTACTCTTGCCCAGGCTGGTCTCAAACTCCTGGCCTCAAGTGATCTTCCCACCTTGGCCTCCCAAAGTGCTGGGATTACAGGCGTGAGCCACTGCACCTGACCACTTGAGCTTTTAAAACAATTTTTTAATTATAAAATACAAATAATATAAAATTTACCTCGTTAGCCATGTTTAAATATACGGTTTAGTAGTGTTAAATATATTGTGCAACCAATCTCAAGAACCTTTTCATCTTGCAAGACTGAAACTATACCCATTAAGTAACAATTCCCCAATCTCCCCTCCCCGCAGTCCCTGGCAACCACCATCCTACTTTGTGCTTTTTTTGCATTCGACTACTCTAGGTACTTCATATAAGTGAAATGATATAGTATTTTTATCTTTTCGTGACTGGCTTATTTCACTTAGCATAATGTACTTAGAGTTCATCCATGTTGTAGTGTGTGCCAGGATTTTCTTCCTTTTTAAGGCTAAATAATATTCCATTGTATGTATATACCATATTTTATTTATTCATTCATGGTCATTTGTGTTGCTTCCACCATTTGGCTATTATGAATAATGCTGCTGTAAACACAGGTATACAAATATCTTTTTGAGACTCTGCTTTCAATTCTTTTAGGTACCTAGAAGTGAAGTTAGTGGATCATATGCTGATTATATTTTTAAGTTTTTGAGAAACCACCATACTGTTTTCCCTAGCAGCTTCACCATTTTATATTCCCACCAGCAATGTGCATAGCTTCTAGTTTCTCTGCATCCTCACCAACATTTATAATTTTCTGGTTTTTTGATAACAGCCACCTTAGCACATCTCGCCTTGTGTGAGGCAATATCTCATTGTGGTTTTGGTTGCATTTCCCTAATGATTAGTGATTTTGAGCATCTTTTGATTTGCTTATTGGCCATTTGTATATCTTCTTTGGAGAAATGTCTATTCAAGTCCTTTGCTTATTTTTTAATCGGGTGTCTTTTGTTTTTGAATTATAGAAGTTCCTTATATATTTGGGATATTAACTCCTTATCAGATATATGATTTGCAAACATTTTCTCCCGCTCTGTAGGTTGCCTTTTCATTGTGTTGATTGTGTACTTTAATGCACAGAAGTTTGTTTTTTTTTTTTTGAGACAGAGTCTCACTCTGTTGCCCGGGCTAGAGTGCCGTGGCGTCAGCCTAGCTCACAGCAACCTCAAACTCCTGGGTTCAAGCAGTCCTCCTGCCTCAGCCTCCCGAGTAGCTGGGACTACAGGCATGCGCCACCATGCCTGGCTAATTTTTTCTATATATTTTTAGTTGTTCGATTAATTTCTTTCTGTTTTAGTAGAGACGGGGTCTCGCTCTTGCTCAGGCTGGTCTCGAACTCCTGAGCTCAAACAATCCGCCCGCCTCGGCCTCCCAGAGTGCTAGGATTACAGGCGTGAGCCACCGCACCCAGCCAGTGCACAGAAGTTTTTAATTTTGATGTAGCCTAGTTTATCTGTTTTTACTTATGTTGCCTGTGCTTTGTTGTCATATTCAGGAAATCATTGCCAAATTTAATGTCAGGAAGTTTTTCCCCCTAGGTTTTCTTCTAAGAGTTTTATATTAATCATTTTAGGTGTTATGTTAGATCTTGGATCTGTTTTGAGTTAATTTTTGTATATGGTTTTAGGTAAAGGTCCAGCTTTTTTCTTTTGCATGTGGATATCCAGTTTTCCCAGCACCATTTGTTGGAGACTGTCCTTTCCTCATTGGTTTGGCACTCTTGTCAAAAATCATTTGACCATATCGTGAGGGTTTGTTTCTGAGCTCTCTGTTCTGTTACATTCGTCTGTATGTCGATCTTTGTGCCAGTACCGCATTATTTTGATTATTGTGGCTTTGTAATAAATTTTGGAATCAGGAATCCAATCTTTTGAGCATCCAGTTTTCTTCTTTCTCAAGATAGTTTTGGCCATTTTGGGTCCCTTGGATTCCATATGAATTTTAGGCCGGGCGCAGTGGCTCACGTCTGTAATCCTAGCACTCTGGGATACCGAGGTGGGAGGTTCGCTTGAGCTCAGGAGTTTGAGACCAGCCTGAGCAAGAGTGAGACCCCATCTCTACTAAAAATAGAAAAATTAGCTGGGCATCATGGTGTGCGCTGTAGTACCAGCTACTTGGGAGCCTGAGGCAGGAGGATCGCTTGAGCCCAGGAGTTTGAGGTTGCTGTGAGCTTGGCTGATGCCGCAGCACTCTAGTCTGGGAGACAGAGCAAGACTCTGTCAAAAAAAAAAAAAAAAAAGAGATTCCATATGAATTTTAGGATAGATTTTTCTGTTTCTTCAAGAAGGGTCCCTAGGATTTTGGTAGGGATCATATTGAATCTGTAGATTGCTTTGGGTAGTATTGAAATCTTAACAGTATTAAGTCTTCGAATCCATGAACATAGAATATCTTACCATTTATTGGTGTCTTTAATTTCTTTTAGTACCATTTTGTAGTTTTCAGTATTATATGTCTCTTGGCCTCGATTAAATTTTTTCTTATTTTTTAATGCTATTGTAAATAAAACAACTGGTACTTTTAAAAGCTATTTTATTATACATTTTATATATATGTAAGCTACTTTATGCATAGTAAATTTCTGGAAAGGAATATAAGTTGGACCAGGAGAGAAGGGACACTTTTACTTTCATTTCCTAACTTTCTGTACCATTTGCATTTACTTCATGAGCATATGTTACAAGTAAAATCAGACCTAGTTTTGAGAAGGGAGAGAAAATAAATTCTGGGCAATGGTGCAGGAGCTAATTGTCTTTTCTCAGGATTGATTTAACGTCACTTTCCAAAATGGTTTACTTTCTTGCCTCCTGGAGTATCTCCCGCAATTTTATTAATGTTAAAATCCCAAACCACGGAGTACTATCATTTTGTAGCTTACTAAGTGGCTCAACTTCATGCCCCAGAAGTCACTCACTTTTAGCCATAGATCAAGTGACACGCATGACCGAAAAATAGCATGTGACCACCTTTGTGACACATTTTGCCAGATATGGGGATTTCCCCTCCACTGGGTCGGTATATATGACTGGGATGACCTTACAAAATCGCTTTCTTTTTATTACGAACCTTCCCAGTTGAAGTGGTATTCTACCTACAAACTGTCTCAGGGTAAAGAAGAGTAATAGTTGCTTCTCTCTGCTTCTGTTTTGCTTTTCTCCATCAGTATAAGGGCAGGATCAGGTGGGGCTGTAATTTCCTTAGGGCAAATAGCATTTACCCTCAAAAGAGACTGTGTTTAGGACAGGCGCAGTGGCTCGCACCTATAATCCTAGTACTGTGGGAGGCTGAGGTGGAGGATCGCTTAAGGTCAGGAGTTCAAGACCAGCCTGGGCAAGAGCAAGACCCTGTCTCTACAAAAAAATATAAAAATTAGCCGGGTGTGGTGGTACATACCTGTAGGCCCAGCTACTTAGGAGACTGAGGCAAGAGGATTTCTTGGGCCCAGGAGTTTGAGGTTGCGTAAGCTATGATGACACCACTGTGCTCTAGCCTGGGCAACAGAGTGAGACCCTGGCACAAATAAACAAACAAAGCACTGGGTTTAAAGTATGTTGATTTGAATCTTGCCACATACCCTATTACTTTGAACTTCAGTTTATTCATCTGTAAAATAAGGTCAGTACCACCAACCTCACAGGGTTATTATGAGATACCAAATGGAAATCTAAAGAAGATCTTTCATATAGTAGGTGATCAGAACTCCTTTCTCCTTGGAAAAGAAACTGCTAGAATGTCATTACGTACTTGAAAAACTAGCTGGGGCATATCTCCTGCCTACTCTATGGCAGCCACCCACACATTCTAGAATAAGTCTCCACTGAGCCTACATTCCCTAGACAGGACTAATATATGACAGGTAGTATAACAGAGTAAGTCTGAAGTGAGGTCATGGACATCATTTCCTGATTTAAGGAAAATCTTGAGGCAAGGAAAAGGCACCTAAGTGATGTCATGAACAAAAATAGTTGTGAACTTTGCCCTGTGATATGGGAAAATAAGGCACACTACCAACCTGACCTACTTGATCTTTCATTGCTAAACAAGTTTTGCTGCTCCTCCTATAAGCAGGCTGTGACATAATGGTGGGAAATGAACAGAAGTAAGAGATAATGTTGAGGTGCTAGAGAAAGGGTTTGAGATTGCTCACCTTCTCTTAGTAATTTTCTTTCTCTAGTACGCCTATTGCCCTTGAACCTTCTGCCCCATGCGTGACTCAGTCTCCCTTATAGTTTTAAGGTCCTATAACTCCTGCCTCAACATGCTGCTTTGTTTGCCGTTCTAGCAAGGAGGGTGAACTGGTTCAGTTTCATTTCAGCAAGTCCAAGCCTGCTTTTCAAATGGTAGTGGTAATTAGTTCCCTAGCTTTTTTAGTTGGTCAGCTTGAAGAAAGCTTCAACATTTCATTCTAAAATACTGTTCTTGCTTTCCAAACACCAAACGAGCCCATCGTTAACTAAGACAAATTGGGACTACAAGAAACCTTGCCATCATTTCTCATTTCTCTACTGCGGTGTTTAAACATTTTTATTTTTTTTTCTTGGTGTTTATTCTGTGACTACTTATCACTTGCATAAGGCTCTTCAAAGCCAAAAGATGTTGAACATGGGAAGCACTGACAATGGAATAAGAGGCCATGTGGGGTTGTCTCCCTGGTCAAGTCATCAGTGAGAGTTTGATTATACCTGCCAGGATGTCAGATCAAAAGGGTGGCATTTCTTGGCATTCCCCTAGGATAATAGAATAAATACATAAATAAAATGAAAAATTAGGAAACAACAAATGTCAGAAGGACTGAGGCAGAAAACAGAAAATATAGTCATGGATCACTTTACAACAGGGATGTGTTCTGAGAAGTGTGTTGTTAGGTGGTTTTGTCGTTGTGTGAACATCATAGAGTGTACTTACACAAACCCAGATAGGCTAGCCTGCTGCACACCTAGGCTATGTGGTATGACCCACCGCTCCTAGACTACAAACCTGTATAGCAGGTTACTGTACTAAATACTGTAGGCAATTGTAACACAGTGGTAAGTTTATGCATCTAAACATAGAAAAGGCATAGTAAAACTATGATATAAAAGATAAAAAATGGTACACCGATAGAGGGCACTTACCATGAATGGAGCTTGCAGGACTGGAAGTTGCTTTGGGTGAGTCAGTGAGTGGTGAGTGAATGTGAAGGCCTAGGACATTCCTGTACACCACTGTGCACTTTATAAAACTATACACTTAGGCTACACTAAATTTATAAAAAAATTTCTTTAAATTTTGGATTCTTCTACATTAACACCTAGTTTAAAATATAAATAAATTGTGCAGTTTATAAAAAAATTTTCTATCTTTATATTCTTGTTCTATAAGTTTTTTTCTATTCTTACAATTTTCTTTTTTGTTTTGTTTGTTTTTAAACTTTTTTGTTCAAAGGTAAGATACAAACACACACATTAGCCTAGGCCTACGCAGGGTCAGGATCATCAATATCAGTGTCTCCCACCTCCATATCTTGTTCCACTGGAAGGTCTTCAGGGGCAATAACATGCATGGAGCTGTCATCTCCTGTGATAACAAGGACTTCTTCTGGAATACCTCCTGAAGGATCTGTCTGAGGCTGTTTTACATTAACTTACTTTTTTAATGAGTAGAAGGAGTACACTCTAATGATAAAAAGTAAAGTATAATAATTACACAAACCAGTAAGTAACATGTCGTTCATTATTATGCAGCTGGCAGCTCAGTGGGTTTGTTTACACCAGCATCACCACAAACACATGAATAATACATTACACTGTGATGTTACAATGGTTACGACATCACTAGGCCATAGGAATTTTTCAGCTTCATTAATCTTATGGGACCACTAGCATATATGCAGTCCATTGTTGACCAAAATGTCATGATGCAGAATGTGACTTCTAGCATCCAGGAGCTTTTTGATCCATTTCTTCGGTCTTACCCACAAAGGACACTTAAGTTAAACATTTGGCTGACACTCTTGACACCAGAGCAGTTGCTGATAGGGTAGGTAGCAGAAACTGAGCTGATTCTAGACACCGTGGCCCATCCCTCATTTTACCCTGTTTTGCTCCCCTATTTTGTACTTCCATTTTGGTTTCAATACATTTTCTTCTTTGCTATAAAAGAGGATAAGGATGGAATTACCATTTCTTTTCAAGATGAAAGGTCTCTGGTTGAAGAAAGGTGAAAATTTACAACTTGTACAACATTAGGATAGCAAAAGAATCTTGAGCCTCTAGCACTTTTCTAAGTAAACTCTGATAAAACCAGAAAATTTTTCTCATTTTCATTACATTTTTAGGGTGGAGAAAGACTAGAAGACAGTTTCCAGAATGTTCTGTTTGATGAAGTCATGGGGTCTAAATCAAAGTTCTTAATGATGTTTCAGACCTTATAACGAATAGGTGGGGAAATCGGAATGCAGGCATCTCATGGGGATAGCTCAGATCTGTTTCTGATGGATCACTTGTAAGCAGTTCCTTCCCCTGGTATTTAACCATTACAAGGTGGAAAGCAAGTTTTCTTCTATATTGATCCTAGGCTGTAGGCCCTGGTCCCTGAGTTTTCTGACCCAGGGAGAGGGCTACAAGGATGAGCGTATTAAGAAGTGCTTCCTTTTCCACTGCTTTAGCTTAGCCTCGTGTTCATTTAGCAAATCTATTATGAAGACAGACACAGAAGAATGAAGTTGGCATCAACTGGTTTCTTGGTGACAGTTTTGAACAAAGAGGGGGCCTTTTGAAAAAACGGGTTCAGATGAATATTGGGCTATTCATGCCACCTAGTTATCTCAGCATTTGAGGACAAGGCCCTGCTTCCTCCTCCTGCCTTTCTACGTGCCTTATCCCTTCCTCCTCCCTCAGGAGGCAGCCCTGTTCAACTAGAAGATCGATGACTAATAGACTTAGTTGCTGGACTGGGCCTTGTAAACAAAATTTGCCTTTGGAAGAGAATGAGGAAACCAGAGTTCCTAAGTTAGCTCAGCTCGTAAAGTTAAAATTATTAGAGCCTTAGGTTGCTTCTTTCCTTAAGGATTCTGGCTTCTTTGTATTTATGTCAGGGGCTTCAACCAAGCATTGTAGCAGCCTGCATTTATTGAATACTGTTTTGTATACTCTGTTATCACAGACATTTTCCACATGGACAAATTTAATCCTCACAACAACATTACGAGGTAAATAATAGATGAGGAAACTGAGGCAAAGGTTGGTAACTTGCCTGGGGACACAGTGGAGCCAAGATTCAAACCTCGGCAGTTTGTCCAGAGTCCACTCTTAAAGGACCACTAAGGTTATGATTGTTCTCAGATGTAATAGTTAATTTTTACCCTGAGTTACAGAAAGATCTGAAGCAAGATCAAGAGATGACAGAGAGAGCTCCTAGCAGAGTTGGGACAGTACAGCAGTGTTGCAGTTGTTTTTTAGCATATTGTATCTTTCTCCTCAGTCAAGGAACAACCTACCTTTTTTTTTCTAGTGCTGAGGAATGTAAGCAAGTTTGCTGGGCCTTGCGAGACTTCACCAGATTGTTTCGATAGCTCACACTCCTGCACTGTGCCTGTCACCCAGGTGAGTGGTGTGTAGTTCCTAGCTTTTTCCTCGAGCTTCCAGGGATGTTTGGGGATGGGGATAGGTTATAGTGCCCATCATGGGACTAGGTCTATAGCTAGAGTCAATGAAAGAACTAAAAATCTAAGTGCCCAACAGCTAGGTTACACAGGGCCCTGATATTTTGGGGGCCAGTGCAGCCAGATAATTAATTATTATCTTTTGTATGCCCATTTTCACCTCCATAAGAAAGTAACTATTGCAGAATGCACCAAAAAAAATTCCTTCCCTCTTCCCCTTAGAGGAGACACTTCTAGGATGGTAAGTGTACAAGGTAACAAACGTTTTTAACCTGGCTACTTCAGTGAAAATAGTGCTGTTATAAATTTGACTGTGATGCATGGCACCAATCTCCTAAAACTAACCTTCCAGATATAATGAGCAAAGAGCTTATTATCACTTTTATGGTTTGAATGCTGAAATGCCAGGTTTTACCAGTGCAGGAGGTACAAGTTTAATATCCCTTATCTGAAATGCTTGGGACCAGAAGTGTTTTGGATTTCAGATTTTGGAATGTTTGCAGAATGCATATCAGCTGAGCATCCCTAGTCTGAAAATCGAAAATCCTCCAATGAGCATTTCCTTTGGGAGTCATGTCAGTACTCAAAAAGTTTTGGATTTTGGATATTTGGATTAGGGGTGCTCAACCTGTATAGGAAAGGAGTAGCATTTTTGGCCAGCTCCAGACCGTCAGCTTTCTCCATGTGCTTCCTGTCTCCTGATTCTGAAGCAAAACGAGAAGCTTAGCTGAGGAAAGAAAGGGCTGAGTAGTGGAACTTAGGTGCCAGTTTCCAAGTGCTTTTATATGTATTAACTAAGATACCCTCATATAGTTCTCTGGGTTAGTTACTATTATTCCCATTTTACAAATGAGGAAATTGAGATTCAAAGATATGTAACAATTTGCCTGATGTCACAATAATTGGAGCCAGAATTGAAGTGTAGACATCTGGTACCAGAGTCCTCACTTTAACCACTTACTTAGTACCTTTATTATGTAGTACTCTTTCAATAAGAGTCTGTATTGGTAATATCAGTGGTTTTTAAACTTTTGTTAGTAGGCAAAGCCTTCTTTCAAATTAGAATCTTACATGAAGCCCCAGTGTTTAACAGACTGGAGTGGAACTTTTCTGGTTGGTTTGGAATGAGAGGCTTGGACCTGCTGGCTCAGTCTTTCCCCACATCTCATCTGTCCCTTGTCTCTACAGTACACTCAGTGTTGGAAACACACTGCAGATGGTATCTCATTAAAGTAGTAGCTCCCTTGAACCCACAAGTTAGGAAATCCAACTTTTTTTTTTTTTTTAACTGAATTCTTACAGCCGAGTCCAGAATGAGGTGCCTGAGGAAGTATAGAAACCTCTGCCTTGAGGTTGATTTTATAAAATACTTGCTATCTTCTGGAGCACAGTTATTGACTATCTTATCTCTTTTGTCAGGAATGTCTTTTTTAATTAGAAGACAGGAAGGAAACAAAAACCAGACTGTGTCCCACAATCAGAAACCTCCGTTGTGGCAGAGGGGCCTTCACCGCCACCAGGGTGTCCCGCCAGACAGGGAGACTCCAGCCTTCCGAGGCCATCCTGAGGAGTTCCTGTTTTGGGGTGTGAGGGAAAATCAGCGCGGTTTTAAAACGATGGCTGTGGCCTGTCCAGCGTGGTGGGAGGGGAGCTGGTTTCCTGGTGAACTTGTTTCTAAAAGGAAAAGTAATTTTAAGAAAATAAAAAAGGAAAAAAAAAAGGAAAACTGAGCTGAAACCAGAACTGAAACATTTGCCTGGTAGCCAATGACACATGCACGCACACATGCACATACACACACTAACACGCGTGTGTGCACACAAAAAACAAAAGTGCAAACTTTCTGTGAAACTAAAAACATTTACTTAGGGAAAATGTGAGGATTCAAATGAATTAAATAGCTGCAATTGGAAGAAAAGGGTCAAGATCATCTGTTAGGGTTTCTCTTGTTTTGTTCTCTCTTTCCTCCCCCTTATTTCCCTCCCCCCACTCTTTTTAATGCAAGTGAGTAGAAACTTCTCCCACCCTCTCCAACTGTTACTCCCCACGGTTAGAGTTACTCAGACTAGGAGTAAGCAAGGAGCCTATTCTGCTTTCTATCATGTTCACGTTGGTGATACTCAGGGCCCTCAAGTGTCAAATCCGTGTTTATCTGACCCTGACCCTGTTCAGTCTCTGAATCCACTTCCAATCCACCTTGGGTTGTCGTCAGCTTTGGAGAGAAGAGCCAAAATTGGGGTGGGTGGGGTAGGATATAAATGTATAATTTAGTTTTTGAAATGTTTTTTTCCTTAGTGAATTATTCACCCATAGACATTGGGGGAGGGGTGTGGGAATATGGAGGCAAAAATGTTTACAGGGCTAACTGTAGTTTACTAAAAAGCGTGGCAACTATTTGACTTCGTGAGGGGTGAGGCTGAAGAGGGAAGCCCAAAACAGATCTTGATGTTTTGAAGGAGTGTAGCCCTGTGCAGCCATTAGATATGAGGGCACTGTTCTGTCTGGTGTTGTAGCCATCTCAAGAACAAATCAACTGCAACAACAAAAAAAAGACAATAAATTTTTAAAAATTTAATCGGTGTTTCTTTGTTTTTTCTTTCATTCACTGCCTTGTAGCTCTGAAATAGTACAGTAGACTAGCTAAGTGTGAGCAGCCTTAATTGTTACCTGATAGACATCTGGGTACAGTGTTTAAAAGGCAGCCACCTGCCCTAATGCTACAGACCCTTCATACTTCAGGGAACTGGCTCGGTCTGCTTCTTTATTCTTCCAGTTCACCCTAAAACTCAGCATGCTATAATTGACCCTTTTGTGTAGCCTCAGTGGGAAAGAGTGGGTCATTCCTCCATGTTAAACAGAAGTGTGGTATGATTTTTTCCACCATGGCCACCCAAGTAGACTGCTCTGTAACCTACAGAGTTATTGGTCTTTTTTTTTTTTTTTTTTAAAGCTTTCAGCCTGAGAACATAGCAAGACCCCATCTCTACAAAAAATAGAAAAATTAGCCAGACGTGGTAGTGCTGCCTGTAGTCCCAGCTACTTGGGAGGCTGAGGCAGGAGGATCTTTTGAGCCCAGGAGTTGGATGCTGCAACAGCTATGACGACACTGTTGCACTCCAGCCTGGGCAACAGATTGAGACTCTCTCCCAGAAAATAAAAATAAATAAATGCTTTATTAAAGTGTAATTGACACACAGTAAACTGCACATATTTAAGGTATACAATTTGATAAGCTTTGACATACACTGCACCGTGAAACCATTACCACAATCAAATAGTGAACGTACTTTTCATTACCAAAAGTTTCCTTGAGCCCCCAAGTAACCCCTCCCCACCACCACTCCCCATCCCATCCATCCCGAGGTCACCACTGGCCTGCTCTCTGTCACTGTAGATTAGTTTGTATTTTCTTAAGTTTTGTATAAATGGGATCATACAGTATGTCATGGCAATTGGGCTTTGAGCTTGTAACCTTGACTGCAGGGCTGCTTTCTAATGTAATACATCTGGCCGTGTTGTTGAAAAAACATTTATGTGCCTTTTCTTTGCTAAGTCACTTTAACTTTTTTACTGCTGAGCTTGAATCCTCAAGCTATAGAACAATATTTGGAGTTGGTGAAAAACAAGCCTTCCAGCATAATATCAGTAGGATTCAGAGTTTTACTTTCCAAAGAGTCATTATTAGGAGAAAAAAGAACTTGAGTGTTCAGAGTGAGTTATCAGATTCCAGGGGTCAGTACATCACCCCACCATCCCTCACATGTTCGGCTAAACAATAAAACCTTTAAGTCTTGTCCAGTCGTAGGTTCTTGCAATAAGCAGTTGAGTTTGCTCTATTTAAGAAATTTGGGGCCGGGCACAGTGGCTCACGCCTGTAATCCTAGCACCCTGGGAGGCCAAGGTGGGAGGATCATTTGAGCTCAGGAGTTCAAGACCAGCCTGAGCAAGAGTGAGACCCTGTCTCTACTAAAAATAGAAAGAAATTAGCTGGACAACTAAAAATATATAGAAAAAGTTAGCTGGGCATGGTGGCACATGCCTGTAGTCCCAGCTACTCGGGAGGCTGAGGAAGCTTGAGCCCAGGAGTTTGAGGTTGCTGTGAGCTAGGCTGACGCCACGGCACTCTAGCCTGGGCAACAGAGCGAGACTCTGTCTCAAAAAAAAAAAAAAAAAAAAAAAATTTTGGCTTTTTTCACAGGAAGTTGTGTCTGGAACCAAAAAAATGTGTAGAAGGCTTACTAAAACCCTCCCTAGCCACTGAAAAATAGCCTGTGGAATGCATTATCATAGTTAATGCCAAAAGCATAGTTTTCAGCTATAGTTTTGAAAACTGAATCCCATTTCGTTGATGGTGTCAGAGCCTCACTGCTTACTGTAAAACCTATGGATTATTTGACATGGCTACTCTGAAGCAGTCTTACTATCTTTTGGCATAGCAAGGATACCCACCCAAATTTTAATTTAAAAAGGAACTGTTTGGGATCAGGTCCCCTAATGTAGATACTGTGTTCCTACATGGCATTGTCTAGTAGAAGTAGAACGAATGTCTTTTTTGGATGTGCACCAGAAAATTAACTGCACCTGAATTTATCTAAGTCACTTCCCCACAGAATTGTCTGTTCCCTGATTGGATTAGCCAAGCAGTGTAGGTCATGATTATGTGAAACACAAATCACCTATTGGGGCTGTTCCCAGCAAGGCTATACTAAAAAAACAATAACTTGTAATTTGTATGTATCTGTTTGAAGGGAATTATTACAAAGATCAATAACTGAGAATGAGGATGGGGCACAGTGGCTCACACCTGTAATCCCACCACTCTGGGAGGCCGAGGCAGGAGGATCACTTGAGGGTCAAGAGTTTGAGACCAGCCTGAGCAAGAGTGAGACCCCATCTCTAATAAAAATAGAAAAAATTAGCTGGGCGTGGTGGCATGCTCCTGTAGCCCAGCTACTCGGGAGGCCGAAGCAAGAGGATTGCTTGAGCCCAGGAGTTTGAGGTTGCTGTGAGCTAGGCTGATGCCATGGCACTCTAGCCTGGGCAACAGAGTGAGACTGTGTCTCCAAAAAAAAAAAAATCGCGAATATAGTATACATAAGGCATAAAGAAACTTGTGCTTTTGAATGGTTTCAGCGCCTCATGAATTTAATGTAAATGTTCACATTGTGTGGCCCTGGTGTAAGCGAATCATTTTACAATATGAAAGCCAAAACATAGAGACCCTCAAAATCCAAGATTATGCAACAAAGTATGCCCGATTTTTTGGGATAGATAACAGCAGATGAGAAAGTTGCTTTCCAAGAATGCTCCTTCAGCAAAAATGGGAAAAGCCATCAATATCCTCTCCTACTCTACAAAGACTAAAAAGGGGTAGGTTCTTTAAGTCAAAGAAAAACTAAATAAAAGGAAGGAGTCAAATTAAAAAAGAATATTTAGTTGGATGCAAGGATAAACTTAGTGGGAAGGAGGAGCTTGGAAGAAGGGATAGAGAGAAACGGCACTGGGTCCTGAAGGGATGTGATCATCCCCAGGGCCATGAGCATCAGGCTTCAGCACAGGTCACTAGAGCAGTCAAAGGCCACTACTAAGTGGAGCGTAGCATGGCTAGGGAGCAGCGAATTGCAGCATGCACTGTCCTGCCTTTACCGCTGGAATTTGTTTTGTCTTGTGACTTCTTTTGGATAGTGTTCATCCACAACTGGCTGCTACAATGGTAGAGATCTAAAGGAAGTGGCAGCCAGGTTTTTTGTTGTTTTTGTTTTATTTTTAAGAAACTAATAAGTAGAAACCAAGGAATATTTTTGGCAGCTACTGAACCACTACCAGTACTGGGGAAGTTAGTCCACTAGTGGTGGCGTAGTGCACATGGGCCTTCTAAGCTTACAGAATTCACCTACTCTGAGTCTTCCTGCTTTGCCATTCATCAAAGTTTGCAGAGTCGTGGCTTCAGGGATAAAGGTTTGAGTGATGGCGAGAGTGAAGTGGCTGGGAGAGAACTGTATTGAACTGGGAGAACATTCCCCATCTAAAGTCCCAGCTGATTATTGCCATTGGGGAATGTGTGACAATGTTCTCGTTTTTGCCAATTTTTTGAGAGAAGCTAGAAATCAGTGACATCTAATCTTAAAGTGTTAACAGCGAATTTCAGTGTCAAGAGGAAATAGACTGCACAGGCCTGTGGGGAGAAGAGGTGCTGACCTTTGTAAATGATTGAAAACCAAAGACACAAGGAACTGTACTTAAGCACTGTACTCTAGCCGGTAAAGTTTTTAAGGGGGTACAGGTTAATAATTCTGAAACTGTATGTGTGTACAGTATAGAAAAGTGGCGTGGCGGGAGTAACTTTATAGTGGAGGAACCTATCCACCACAACCTGAGCCAAGTGATCAAGGTCAACATCAACAGTGATAAATCACGTTCACAGTATGTACCCTTGATGTGATGTGCTGGGAATGACACTTTACCTCTGTGGTCTTCCATATAAAAACCATGAGAAACACACCAGATAAATCCGATTGACATTCTAAAAAACACCTGACCAGTTCTCCTCAAAACCATCAAGATCATCAAAAACAAGACAAGTCTGAGAAACTGTCACAGACCAGAGGAGGCTGAGACGTGACGAGTGAATGTGTGTTATCTTGGAGGGAATCCTGGAACAGAAAAAGGATATTAGACAAAAACTAATGAAATCCAAATAAAGTATGGAGTCTAGTTAATAATTATGTGTCCATATGGTTTCATTAGTTGTCAACAAATGTACTATAGTGCATGTAAGATGTTAACAATTGGGGAAATGGCGTGTGGGGTGTACAGGAACTCTACTGGCAACTTTTCTGTAAATCTAAAGCTATTCAGCCTTGCTCATAATGAGAAATGGCACTGAGATACTATTTCTCACAAGTCACCAAAAATCCAAGCAGTGACAATATGCTCTCTTGGTGAGGCTGTGGGGCCAGACACTGTCATACATTTATGTGGATTGTCTTAGCCCGTTTGGTGATGCTGTAAACTGTTACATGAGGCTGGGTAATTTGTAAAGAAAAGAGGTTTATTTGGCTCACAATTCCAATGGCTGGAAAGTTCAAGATTGGGCATCTGCATCTGGTGAGGCTGTCTGGCTGCGTCCACTCAGAAGGCAGGAGGGGAGCTGGAAGGGGCTAAGATCACATAGAGCAGAAAGGAGAGGAGGGAGGTGTCAGGCTCTTTTTAACAAACAGCTCTCTAGGAAACTAACGGAGTGAGAATTCTCTGTTGTGGGAGGGCACTAATTTATTCATGAGAGATCTGTCCCCATGACAAAAACACCTCCCGTTAGGCCCTACCTCCCAACATTAAGGATCAAATTTCAACATGAGGTTTAGAGGGATCAAACGTCAAAACCATAGCAGGGGTTTTTACCAATATCTAGCAGAATTACATACTTATTTATGCCTTGGCCCAAAAGTCCCATTTGTAGGGATCTATCCCAAAGATAACACTGGCAAAAATATGAAAAGACAAAAAGTAGGCACAAGTCCCCGGAATTCAAAGTTACAGAGAACAATATGATCAGGCCACTGCACTCCAGCCTGGGAGACAGAGAAAGACCCTGTCTCTAAATAAAAAAGTGTGCACAAGCCTGTTTATTCACTGCCTCATTTATAATAACTAATGATAGAAACAACTCAAATACCCATTAATAGGTAGTCAAAACAAAAAGCTGAATCTAGTCAGGCCTCTAGAATCTAGATCTAAGTAACAATTTATTGGAAATACAGGAGACAAAATATGTTAACACAATATGCGATTGGAAACAATGCCATTTTTTTTCAGTTAAATTGAAAGGGAATAAAATTTCCAATTAAATTTCTAAACACTGAATATTTGATAAAAATTAATTTCTTCACATTGACTTCATGGTTTTAATTTTTAGATTGTCCTTGTCTTTCAGAGATACATGCTGCATATTTACACATGAAATGTTCTGCCCGGGATTTGCTGCAACATAATCTCAGGTAGGGGTAGAGATGGAGTGTCGATGAGAAAGATTGCAGACTGATAATCACTGAAGTTGCTACGTATTTCATAGCATTCTCCCTATTGTCACATATGTTTAAAATTATCCATAATGAAAAGATAACAACAAATTGTTCAGGCCAGAAAATTACAACTATGAGCCAGATTCAAAAAGTGAGCTACCATTTGCATGCATTGTCCTAGTATTTTTAATAGCACATGAATATACATGAGCATGACAGATCATAGTGGTCCCAAACGCAGCTGCAATACTATCCCTTCCTTTTATACCGTTTCTTATGGGAAAATTGGTTTTGACAGGTTTCTAGACTGCACACATTTAACATTCCACACCTGTGCTTCAGCTAGCTTCCTCCTGGAAAGCAAAGCCGGCCAGGTGAGGTTTAGGAAGGCGACTGAGTCATCAGCCTGGAATGTAGGCCCTCCCTGTGCCAGCGCCTGAGCTGGGGGCGGGTACTCGGGGAGAGGGCCACCTGGCATCCAAAATAGGGTCTCGTACTGGAAACAGCAACTGGTACTGGAAAGAGTAAAGAAACAGCTGAGTCTGTTTTTAACATTTATTAATCCAAAAATACATAAAATTCTTTCTACCCCCTGTTCTTGGACTCTCAAGACGTGGGGTAGCTGCCAGCCTTAATTAAGTATCTGATATGATACTTTCATGCTCATATCTGTCTCAGGAGGGAGGAAGATGAAGTGAGGCTCAAACCAGGGAACCCCAAAGTCAGGCCCATGCCCTGCAGAGGCCCTGCTGGGGGAACCCTGCCCACAGTGCTCCTTGGCTCTTGTTGCCAAATGAAATGGGGCAGCCACAAGAGTGGGCCACCCTGGGGCAATTCCTCCTGTACAACTAGGTCCCAGGGTTGCCTGCTCACAGGGACTGCAGGCTGAGTTTCTCCAGAGCCTGGCCGACCAGACCAGAGCGAGCACAGGAGAGGCAGGCCCAGGAAGGAGAACATGGGTCTCAGGCCTCTCTTTCCTCTCCTCCTCTGCCCAAGTCCACTTCCAGGAAACCCGGAGGTAGGACGCCGCAGCCACCAGGTGCCCACCAGGGCTGTCGCACCTCCTTATCAGTCTGCACAGCCACCCAGGAAACCTGGGCCAGTCACCATCTGCAGCTTGTTACTGCATGACAACTGGGTGCATGGGCCAGGGCCCCTGGCCAGCACCAAGGCCTGCCACAGGAGCGGCCTGGGCCACAGGTTGCAACCGCTGCTGGGACTGCCAGATGTGATGGAGCTCCTTGAACTGCTCCACCATGTGGTCTTTGAGGTCTGGGTTTGAGATTTGTAGCCGGATACTATCAGCCGACCAAGAGAGCTCCCCTGAGAACATCTCCAGCAGCAACCGAGCTGCTACAGGCACCACCTGGGAGGCAAACAGGAGACAGGACAGGGAGACCCATGTCAAGGCTGCCAGATGCAGGGTGCATGTGGGCCCCCATGAGGGACAGGTGGTAGACTGCATTCTCTAGCCCTGGGCCTTGATTGTCTCTGGCAGCCAAGTTCAGGCTGCTCAGAGAGCCCTGAGCCTCTGCCCTGGGGCAAGGGCCTAGCCCCAGGGATTCCCCACAGTTGAGCCAAGGCAGAGTTGGCGTAGGGGGTAGGGGATGTACCTGTACAGTAATCAGCTTCTTCTCTCGAGGTTTGGGGTCAGGCCACTCCTCCCCAAAGCAGAAGAAGATCTCGAAGGGTGGTGGGGTGTTGGTCTGGCCTTTCTGGAACAGGATGAGCTCTGCATCAAGATCAAGATCCCTAGTCAGAGGCTAGAACTGTGTCCCTGGGCGAGAAGAGGCCAGGAGGATCACAGCCCAGCCCCTCACCATTGAGAAAATGCTCCAGGCTGAAGAGCTTGGTCTTGACTTCCCGCTGGATGGGGTTGGGGCGCAAGCCATGGGCTGAGGCGCAGGGCCCACTCCAGAACACCTTGCACTGGCACAGGCGGATGGCATATAGGTCCTGGCCCTGAAGCTGGAGGATGAGCCCGCGGTCCAGGACATCCAGCAGCTGGTTTGTGTAGAAGCGCTGCTTGTCACTGGGGATGTCCTCGGGGCTGGGGAAACGCACTTGCTCCAGGCTCACGGGGCCGAAGAGTTCCACCTGTTCCTGGGTGGCCTCCAGCTGGCTGTAGAAGAGTCGGCAGCCATGCGGGTTGCTAATGATCACAGCCTGGGGTGGCCGTCCCCGGTACTGGAACTTGATCTCCAGGTCGGTCACTGTGGGGCAGGGGTTGTGTGAGCCCCACGCCTCCCCATCTTGCAGCCCAGTGGTAGACCCAGCCCTGGCAGTTCTCCCACTTTGTCCCCCACCCAAGGGGGACTGGCATCCTCCATCCTCCTTGCAGATCATTCCCAAACCCCCTGCCCAGCTGCTGGGTCCTTACGTGGCAACATGTGGGGGCTGATCAGCAGTTCGGGCAGGAGCTGTTCGCTGGCAGGGGGCAGACTGGCAGCCAGGGGCCCAGGCTCCACGCTCGGCAGAAGCTCCCTGAAACCAGCCGGGACACCAGGAGGAGGGGCCAGGAGCCTGGGGTCTGGAGCAGGGGGGACCATCACTACAGGCGGCTGCAGGGTGGGTGGCCACTTGACATCCTCTTTGGGTAAAGAATAGGGTGCCATGGCGGGACCAGGCGGCACTGCTTCTGCAGAGGGCCAGGGTGCACAGTGCACAGCTGTTGATGCCACTCTAGGAACTGCCTCCCAAGCCCACCTACTCCCAGCCCTGGGCCTTCCCTCAGCCTCCCTGCCACCCCCCTCCCAGGTACCTACGGTACCTGTAGCTTCTCACATACCAGACCCCCAACCACCCCACGTCCAGCCCCACCTGTGATGCTCAGGTTTGGTAACATCCTCTGAAGCTGAAGAGGAGAGGAGGGAGGGGAGAGATCAGAGAGGGAGAACGGAGGACAGGTTATTTACTTATTTATTTATTTGAGACAGAGTCTCACTCTGTCACCCAGGCTGGAATGTGGTGGCATCATCTTCATAGCTCACTGCAACCTCAAACTTCTGGGTTCAAGCGACCCTCATGCCTCAGCCTCCCCAGTAGGTAGGGCGACAGGCACGTGCCACCATGCCTGGCTAATTAATATTTTATTTTCTTAGAGACGGAATCTTGCTGTGTTGCCCCAGCTGGTCTTAAACTCCTGGCCTCAAACGATCTTCCCACCTTGGCCTCCCAAAGGATTACAGTCATGAGCCACCGTGCCCGGTGATTAAATTGATATGATACTGGGGAAATAACACACAAGAACCACGAGGCAATTCCCCCAGCCTTCAGCTTAGCCAAGGCCAGACCCTGCCTCCAGTCCCAGCCGGGCCGTCCCAGGCAGGTGATAAAAGCTCTCAGTGCTCCAGTTTCCGCATTTGCCCTCCGCAGGCAGTAAAACCACCAAGCCCTAACTGCTGTGAGGGTCAGACAGCCTGTGAGCACGCTGGGTAGCAACAAAGCCCCAGGGAGGTGCAGGTGGGGACTTCGTTCCTACCGTTCAGAATCCCAGAGCTCCAGAGAGGGCAGCAGGCTCCAGGGGAGTGGGCTGCAGAGAGCCCCTGCCCAGGACCCCCCACGGTGCAGGCAGACTCTGGGAAAAATGACCCCTCCCCGCTTCCCTCCCCCACTCTCACCTCTTCCTCTTCCTCCTCCTCCTCTTCCTCTCCTGCTCCAACAGCGTAATCGTCAGCAGGCTGGGACTCTGCACAGCAAAGGAGACAAGAGCAGGACAGGAAAGGAGTTAACCGCAGAGGAGAAGCAAGGCTCCCCGGGACTCCTGCTGCGGCTTCTGCCCCCTCCAAAACTGTCCAAACACGGGACGAGGTGAAGGGCACAGCCACCAGGAGCTGGTGGTGAGGAGGAAGGACCCAGGTCCCTGATCCCATGCCAAGCCAGTCTTGACCCACCTGTTACCCAGGCAGTGTGTCCTGGACCACAGCCCACTGGGCCTGCCTGCAGCGAGAGGTCATGGCTGGGGGCTGGGACCTCACACAGCCTCCTGGGTGGCCCACATGGGGCCATGCCTGATACCTGTGGGAGCGGGGCCATTGGAGCAGACCTCGTAGATCTTGTAGGGCTGGGGCGGCATGTCCCGGGGCCCATCATAGAAGAGGCGGAAGTCGCGGCTCTTGTTGAGGGCACAGCGCAGGTTGGCCTTCCACTTGGCCGGATCGGCCTCATCCACCCCTTCGGTGTACTTCCCCGTCTCCTGGGCCCAGGCCTGGGGCAGGAAGAGAGGACAGCTGGCTGCAGAAAAAACCTCTCCCTGGCCCCGGCCCCAGCCACCTCCTGTCCCCTAGGAGCCCCCTCTGTGTAGGGAGAACTTCAGCCACAGGCCGGGCCAAGTTGAGCCGAAGGTCTCATCTACAGTGTGGAGGGCCACGGTCCTGCCCTCACTCTCAGGGTGCCAACAAGCTCTGAGAAATGTAGGTGCGGTGAGATGCATCCACAGTCCCTGCTGCGGGGAGGGTAAAGCAGTGCAGTCTCTGAGGAGGACAGTGTAACGCGGCGGATGGGGCAAGCGCTCTGGAGCCAGGCTGGGTTTGAATCTGGAATGCGCCCCCGGCCAGCCCTGTGCCTGGCCATGTCACTTCACCTCGGTCTCCTCACAGTGCCCACCCCGCAGGGCGGCAGCAAAGACTCAAGGTGTTGATGCGCACACGGCAGTCAGAGTGGTGCCTGCACGTGGGACAGCTCGTTGGCATTACTGTGGACGGCAACTTGGCGAGGCCAGGGCTACCAATGTCTCTACCCTGTAACTCAGCAGTTCCACTTCTAGGAATTTATCCTGAGAGTACAGAAGCACCCACACAAAATTTTGCACATACAAGGTTATTCACGGCACCACTATTTGTAAAAGCAAAATGACCCGAACACCCAATGCAATGTCCATCAGTGAGGGGCTGGTTAAATTACGGCCACCCCATAGGACGGAGCACTGGGCAGCACCCAAGAAAAGAGGAGAGAACTTTTTGCATAAATACTGACATGTAGCAATCTCCCAGAAATATTAAGTGCAGAAGAGCATGTATACATCTACCAGCGTTGTGAAAAGCGAGGGAAAGGATGGGTGATGTTAGCTTGCACATGCACAAAAATCTCTGGGGAAGAATCAGCCAGAAAATGGTAACGCCATTTCCTCTGGGGTGGGGGCTGGGCACAGGGATGGGAGGAAGAGATTTTGCTGTAAACTATTTTATGCCTTTGTAATTTTGAATTGTGTGACTGAATTACCTATACAAAAATGAGACATGGATTAGGAAAAGAACTTTGAAAAGCTAAAGATCAAGTACAAAGTCTAAGAAAATATGTATCCAAAGTTTAAAAAGTAAGCATTGTCTCTGACCCAGCAATTTTTAAGTCCAGGAAATCACCCCAAAGAAATAATTTAGGATGAATAAAGGGTAAGAGTTAAGAGAGTCTACATGGCAATGTGGTTCTTAACTTGAGGTTGTAAAAGCAACCTGAAGTGTCCAAAAAACGAGACCAAGTGACCAAATTGTGCTAAACCCTTCAGTGGAACTTTCCATAGTCACCAAAAGTGAAGCAGACGCGTTGGAAAGAAAAGCTGTTCCTGCCATTGGGTGAAAAAATGTAGGTTATAAAACAGAAAGATGGCTTGATTCCAATTTTGCATTTCATACATACACACACACAGAAAACTGAAAATATAAGCAAAAACTATTATACTAGGTACCTCCTAGCATTAAGATTACAGGTGAGGGCATGGTGGCTCATGCCTGTAATCCTAGCTACTCAGGAGGCCGAGGCAGGAGGATTGCTTGAGCCCAGGAGTTCAAGTCCAGCCCAGGCAACATAGTGAGACACCCCCCCCCCATCTCTAAAAACAAAAACGAATCCCCCAAATACCATTAGGTACCCCATAAATATGTACAATTATATGTCAGTTAAAAAAACAAAATTAAAAAAGATTATAGGTGAATTGTTGGCTTCTTTCAGCATATGTGGACACTAAACATGTCCTCATGTGTGACAGGGTGAGACAAGAACAAGCAGTCTGTAGGAGGAGGTGCAGGAAGGTCTCCCAGGGACCCTCAGTTCCCATCTTGCTCTGGGGTACAGGTTAGAAAAGGTGTATCCTGTGGCTACATCTGCATCCCCTCAGTCCAGGCCTGGCGTCACCTGCAGCAAGGCAGCTGGGAGAGTGGCCAACCTTGAGCAGGTGTGTGTGCATGAGTGGGGGGTGTGCGTGGATGTGTGGGCTCTGTGTGTACGCGTGTGTGTGTGTATTCCTCTTCTGGGGAGCGGGTGCCTCAGAGGTGCAGGCTCACCCCCTGCCCTGGGCTTACCTTGAAGATGGTGTTATCCCCGTCCTGGCTGGGGCCGTGCCTCGTGGCATGCCTCCAGGGGATGTAGAAGAATTTCTTTTCCCCATTGACCCACTGAAGCCCCGGGTACTGGCAGCTGTTCACCTGGGCCACCAGCCAGGGCTTCAGCCGCACGCGGCGGGGCGGGGCGGGGGCCGAGGGGGCGGGCTGGTGCATGGCGGGGTCTGTGGGAGGAAAGCAAGAGGGGCCTGAGCAGCTGTGCGGCCCCAGGTGGGCGGCAGCGCTCAGGATGTCAAGCCTCGGGCACAAGGGACGGTCTCTCTATTCCGTCCAGGTGTTCAAGGCCAATTCCCTTTTCCAACCATGGGCTTTCCTGTCGTGGGTTGACTGAATTTCGTGTTTGGGGGAAGGGAAGGAGCTGAGTGGGCGCTGTGGGCACCCTCCCGGGCACCCTTTGCCAGGCAGGGGCATCCATTCTCAGCTGCTAACGGCACCGAGCGGCCCCTTGGCCGGAGAACTGCCCTCAGCTGCTCACTGGGCAGGTGGCGGCCCACAGCCAGTGCCTGCCTGACACCTGGGGACAAAGCCTGGCTCTCTTGCCTCAAGGCGGGCTACCTGGTGCACCGCATGCTCCTGCGGGACCAGCCTCGTTGTTTCCCTGCCCTCCTGACCTCCGTCCACTGAGAGACCCTCTGTAAATGGCCCCAACAAGAATCCCGTCTCGGGCTTCCAGGAAAACTGGCCTTAAAGCAGAGCGTGGGAATGGGGGCGGTTTCCACACCCAGTTCTCAGAGCTTCCTTTCTTCCTCACTTTCTTTGGGGAGAAAGCTCCCCTAGCCTCGACGTCTTGAGAGAAATCCCACCAACCAACTCAGCCTGCCTCCAGCAAGGACAGTGGCCACCAAACTCAGATGTCACCCCTCTAGTACCATCCTTTTCCTGGATTCTTGGTCCTCCCCCTTCTCCTCCCACTGGACACACATTCATGCAGCTCTTAGGGGGGCCCTGACGTCCGCCAGGGCCTGCACTGCCCATGGCTGCAGGAAACACAGAGGCCAAGTCTAACCACTACCTACCCATGATGGGAGAGACCCCTCCCCAGGGGCCACCATGGCTGCCTCCCTGGAGTCAGGCTGACTGTGAGCCCCTGCCTCCTCCCCCACCTCCTGCCAAACCCCCTCGCCAGCCCAAAGCTGAAACCTCCCCTCAGTCCCTCTCCACTCCCAGGCAGTCCCTCCTCTCCCCTTGCTCACGCCTGTGGCCCTTGGGAGCCTAGAGTCAGACAGAAAGGACTGAGCCATCCTACCACACAGCCCTCGCGGGGAAATCTGTCGCTCAGCAAGTAAGGAACAGAGGGTTGAACTGAACACCTCTGTCTTTCCAGGCCTGCTTGGGCCTTGCAGCTTGGAGCCTCAGTTTCCCCTGAAATTCCCTGCCCAGTACCTATTTGGGTTGCACCTGTCTGGCACCGCCTCCGCGCTGCTAGAGTCTCCCCCTGAAGGCCTCCCTCAGCAGTGCCTACCTCAGCTGCCAGGGCCCAGGAAGGGTAAGGCCAGCCCCTGCCTGGCCCAGGGGCTGGGACAGGAAAGGTGGAAAGCTTCAGCCCTGCCCCCTGGCCTCAGAAGACTGGGGGCTCAGTTCCTCTTTCTGCCCTCGCCTCCACCCATCCCTAGGGGAAATGAAAGTGGCCAGACCCGACAAAACGCAGAAACCTGACTCACTCTGAGGGAGGGAGGGAGGGGACGTAGAGGAAATTCATAAGTGGGTCCCCAAGGCCTAATGCTCAATCTCCCACCCATGGCCATTCCCCGACCCCCAAGCCTGCTGGCAGTCCCTGTGCATCCGGTGTGCTTGGCAGCACTGGGTAGCCTCGCCCACCTGTATTTGTGTCTGTAGCCCTCTGAGAGGCCTGGTCCTAGAATGAAGGGGTGCTGGTCACCAGCGCCAGGCAATTCTGGCTAAGTTAGGGTAGATGGGAGGAAGCTCTGTCCACATGGGGGCAAGGGGTGAGCTTTCCTGATGACACACACACATGGTCAGGCTGCAGCTGGGCCAGGATGGTACAGCAGGGAGATCAGAAAGGCCCTCTGATGCTTGGGACAAAGACTCAGGTGAGTCCCACTGTCTGGCCCAAGATTGCTGTTTAATACAGAGCAAGGTTTTTATTTTTATTTTATTTATTAATTTTTTTTTAGAGACAGAGTCTCACTCTGTTGCCCAGGCTGGAGTGCAGTGGTGCAGTCACTGCTCACTGCAGCCTTGAACTCTTAGGGAGGCATATGGAGAAGCCCATGCCACAGAAGGGTCTCCGCCTCAAGGGGTTTTTGCCTGCAGCCCGGTCCACAAGGGCCTTACCCTAAGCAGCATCGATCCCCCCAGAAGCTTCCTCCTGCCCAGAGAAGGGCTTAGAGCTGATTCAGACCATCCCAATGCATTTCAGTGAACAGGTCTGCCTTCTCAGGGCTCTGGGGGCTTGGGCTGAAACATATGCAGCCCAGACCCAGGTTAATGGACTTGAGCCCTGGAAAGTGGGGAAAATCAACAGGTCCTCCAGCAATTTCCACCAAGAGCCAAAAGGAGTGTGGGCTGCTGAGGACCTGAGGACAAGCAGGCCAGGCAATGAGGCATCCAGAAGGGCAGCCCTGGAACCCCTGCTGGGGTCAGGAGAGCCCACAGCTCCCCCCAGGGCGTGCTGAGGTCCCAGGAGACAGGCCCCTGAGGAGCCACAACCCTGCGGGCACTGGGGAGCCCCTGGGGAGGAAGCTCCACAGCAGTACTAGGAGGAGGGGCCGAGCAGCAGGACCCCTGCCACCACCTCCAGGCTCCCCTGGA
Source organism: Indri indri (assembly GCA_004363605.1). Taxonomy (NCBI): domain Eukaryota; kingdom Metazoa; phylum Chordata; class Mammalia; order Primates; family Indriidae; genus Indri; species Indri indri. The sequence goes on from RJWJ010005472.1 coordinate 28,293, forward strand.
TCACATGTGTCCTGGCAAACCCCACACCAGCTCAGGGAGAGGGCAAGGGGTTCCCTGCACCAGGCCTGACCCTAAATCCGCTCCCTCCACTGAGCTCACCACACCCTGCGCCCTGCACCCTCCTGGTCCAGACAGGCTGTGGCTCTGGGGCAGCAGGTGCGGCAGCAAGAGGCAGCAAGAAGCCTCTCTCGCCTTGCTCCCAGGGGCAGGCTGGGGGAAGGCCGGGGGCACACGGGGAAATCCCCAAAGTGGGGCCCTCAGCCTAGGAAGGTGCTTTCCTGGCCGCCTGGACTCCTGCCAGGAGCCCCTCGCCCCAGCGCCCCGGGGCCTTCAGCTAAGGGGGGCTGGACTCTGCCTCTGGCTGGGGCGGCCCCTCCTTAGGGCCGCCAGCTTCCTCCATCGGCCCAGCCCGAGTCCTTTCTGGTCCTGCTCCCTGATCCCCGCCCTGAGCTGGCCCTCGCGGCCCCTCCCGCAGGCTCGCCCCGCCCCGGGGCACCCAGCCCGCACCTCCTGGGCCAGCCGCGGAGCCACCCTGGGGCGCTGGCTCAGGCTCTGCCTCTGGCCCGCTCCTCCGCTGGTGGTGCCCCCCCTGCCCTGGCCTGCTGTGCCCAGGGCGGCCACGAGGCCAGGAAAGTCCCCCACACCCACCCCTGCTCCCGGCACCATTCCCGCCCCTCTCGAGGTTCAGGAGACCCGGCTGCGCTCGTCCTCGCTGTGTCCTCCCCGCACCGCGGCCACACCGGCCTCACTTTTCCTGCACCTTTTGACTCTTGTTTCGTTCTTAAGTTCGGGGACAGGATCTAAAGAAACTATCCCAGACAGTATTGCGCCCGGATCCTGCCCTGTTAGAAGGATCAGCGTCTAGGGTTCTGGGCCGTGCACGAGCCAAAGACGGCGCCCCTGGCTGGCACCATCTTCCCACTAATCTCTGCCATTGGCCTTAAGATCCTGGGGGTACGAACACTTTGAAGCTCTTCTTACCCGAAAGGGTGAGGGTGGCTGGGAAAGAGGGGTGGAGAGAGCACCGAAAGCGGGGATGGGGCCTCGCCCCTGGGTGGCCCAAGCCAGACTGCCCGGGCGCTCCCCATCCTCGAGCTCAGGTGCCAGGCGGAGCTGGACGCGGACGCCGCCCTACTCCAGTCCCCCGCCAACCATCGGTAGGTGCCCCGGGGGCGCAGGGCACGGTCGAGGTCGGGGACAGGAGTTGGCAATAAGCGGGCACCATTCCTCGGAGAGGAGCGCGCGGCGGCCGGGACCTACCTGTCCGCGGTGCGCCCGCGTGGCTGCGCCCGGGAGCACGGGCCGGGCGGCGGGGCCGAGCTGCGCTCTCCCAGAGCTGCGCCTCCCGCCAGTCCGCCAGGCGCCCGGCACTTCCGCGTCTCGCCACCCACGCCCCCGGGCCGCGGCTGCAGAGCTCCGTGCGCCTGCAGCGCCCCGCCCCGCCCCGCGGATCCACCCCGGGGCCCCGCACTGACCTGGCGAGCGCCGACCCGGGCTGAGCAAAGCAACAGCCCAGGGCCTCGGGGGAGAAGCCAGATAGCGCGGTGCCCTGGACCGACCACTGGGCTCCTTCGGCAATCTGGAACAGTAAACCAGTCATTCGACAAACCCCCAATGCAGTGCTCGGTGGGGCCAAGAGGCTTCCCCAGGCCTGCGCCCCTCAGGAGCTCAAGGTCGGCTGCACGCAAGCCATCAACCGAGACACGCATGAGGGCACGGTGTGGCCGATCGCCCCAGGCCCCCTGAGCACCTGCCCGCAGCCTTCCCAGGGTGGCCCCAGCCCCAGCTCCCAGTCGCTGGCACTAGGACCCGGACACGCCCTCCTTGACGTGTTTGCGGGGATCCCTGGGCCACTCTTTGCCTTTCTCATCCTCGCCCCCCGACCTGTTTTGCCCCAGCTCCCCTCTACGCCCCAGCTCCCCTCTACGGTCACCTTCCGATCCTCCTAGGGTGGGGCGTGGGCGCCGGTCTCACCTCTTCTCTCCCTCACTGCTACCTTGGCTGTCCACCTGTCGTTTTGAACGGTTTCCGTTCCACAACGGGACCTTGCCTGCCGGCCTCCTCCTTCACGTGTCCTGTTACCTCTCCTGGAAGATTCTCGCTTGGAAACTCCTGCTCTTCAAATTTTCTATAACCCCGTCACCTTCCGTGGAGAGTCTGCCTTGACTTCCCCTCCTAGGAGAATGGTTTCCCTGTGACTTTAGTTTCTGATTTCCACTGGAATCAGCGTCATCAGGGACTCCTCCTGTCTTCTCGTTGTTCGTTTTCTATAGCAATTTTTAATTAAAAAGATTTTAAATGCAGAAAATCTCCAAGATAATTGTTTAATTTCAGATAGCAAATAAAACATGTAGGTTCTAGATAGCACTGTTTGCCCTTCAAAGTTTAGAGCCTTGTATTTTTAACACATACCGTAGTATTAGCTGATGAATCAGAACTTTGACCTTCCCCTCCCCTCTCCTGAGTTGATCTTTACCTTTGAAGAGTGAAAAGACACTTGTGTGTTGTCTTTTTTCATCTCTTCTGTATCTCCCCCTCCTCCCCTCCTCCCCTCCTTTGTAGCCCATATATTATTGTATGTGAGTATTTCGTTATTTGTATCTGCTGCGTATTTCACAGCGCATTTTTAAAATTTAAAATATGGATGGGGAAAATGTGGATGGGTAGATTGTTTTATATTTCTTTAAAAATGAAACTGCTATTTAATTGAAAGCGGCACCCCACAAAATGGGAACCTTTCTCACTGGAGGTCAGTATATTTAATAGAAAAATATTCTATGTTGATCCAGAAAATATATCGGAGCAACAGCCAGGAAGAGCCTTCTTTTATTGTCAAATGCCCCCACACACTCTGAGGGACCATGAGACCTTAGGATTCTGCTCCCTGTCCCCCCTGCCACTGTCCACCTTGCTCGGGTGAGGCCCCACCCTTAGAGTCTCTGAACTTCAAGAACCAGCAAGGGCTCCCTGTGTGCAGAAGAAGGGGCGACACATGAGCTGGCATCAGCTCTGCTGCCTTCAAGCTAAGCAACCTCAAGTCCTCGAACCTCATTCCCTCGTCTCTGAACATCAGACCCAAGCCCGATGTTCCCCTGGGCCTCCCAGCTTTGGTGTGGAGCTCCTGGGATAGGGGCTGTGCAGGGGCTCAGCCTGGCTCCCATCCTACTTTCCCCTGACCTGGAGAACTTGAGCCAAGAGCCAACCTGGGCCAGAGACAGCACAGGGAGGGAGGGCAGGCAGCACTCCGCGGCAGAGAGCAGCCCCCAGATCCAGGGTCCCCCAGCCTCTTGGTGCTTCCTTGTGGGTGGGAGCAGAGTAAAGGGGAAGCGAGGCCACCCTGAGCCCTTTGCTCACTCCCAGTTCCCCCGATGTGGCAGGGGCCTGTAGGGGGCAGGGAAGCTTGGGCCCCAGAGCCCCAGGAGCCTGGGCAGAGATGTGCCCAGGCTTCCCACTTCCAATGGTGTGACATGGTCCCAGGCTGGTACTTACCCAGGCTGGGGTATCTCCCTTGATTCGGGTAGAAGCCAGGGTGTGTGAGTGTGAGTGGAGCTGGGGCAGGGAGGGAAGCTGTGTCACCAGAGGGAACTGAAACCCAGTGTGAATGAGAGGGAGGGAGGACAGAGGCCCCTTGCCAACCCTGGGCCAGCCCCTTCATTGCAGACCTGGGCAGATGCCTTTGTCTCCCAAACTCCCACCCCCTTAGGCCTGGGCTCTCGGGGTTCCTGAGGCTGGCCTCTTTCTCAGATACCCCAAGTTTCTGAGAACTTGGTGGCTGGACCCCAGGCTCTGAGGTCAGCAGGGCTGAGTCAAAGCCTAGTTCTCCCACTCGGGACCTGCGTGCGCTTGAGCAAACCATTTTCTCTCTTGGAAGCCCCGTTTCCTGTCTGAAAGTGAGAATGGTAGCCTCAGTGTGACAGGTCTACTGTGAGGTCTAGATTCCACAAATGCTTATCAAGTGCCTTGTGCCCGCCAGGATAAAGCGGTGAACAATTTCTACTTTGTCTGAAAACCTCTGTCCTCCCGGAGTTTCCATCCTTTGGAGTAAAATAGACAATAAATCCTTAAGTAACAAAATTGGATGAGGGCTTGTGGGGCATCGTCCAGGCTGTGGCTGTGCCTGGGACAGGAGTAACCTGACTTAGGCCTTAGCACGACCCCCGGCTCCTGTCTATAAAGTGCTCCTGCAGTTGCTGATGGTAGAAGCGATGGCGTTATTAGGATCATCGTCCAGGACACCACCGCTGGGCCTTCCTCTCGTTTCTTACTAACTTCTGCCTCCTCAGAGCTTTCTGGGGCATGACCTGGAAGTCCCCCGCTCTGCCAGCACTGTCACACGGACACCTCTAGACCTTGAGTCCCGGTCTACAGCTCTGCCTCTCTTCACGTGGCCTGAGGTCGAGGAAGCTGCCCTGGACACCCGCCTCCCGCCCAGGCCCTGAGAACGCTTGTGGCTTCCCTTTTCCTGGCTGGTCACCTCTCCCGTCCCTGCTGCCCTGCAGCCCGGCTCCTGCCCTCCTCTGCGGACTCTGTTCTGACTTCACCTCCTCCTCTGGGCCTCGGACCCACAGCAGAAGCAAGCCTCACAGTTCTCGGGAACGGCCCCAAACCCCGGTCTCTGCTGACCTCCTGCACCTGCCTCTTTCTCAGTTACACTCTCAGATCCTGGGGCTTCACCATTGCCTGGATTTCCCACCGTCCCCTTTCAATACATGTGCTAACGACATCTCACATTCCCCTGGGTTCCTCTCCCAGCTCAGCCCCCTGGGTCTGCGTGAACATCCTCCTCGCCCTGGTGCAGACACCAGGACGCTGCCCCAGACACCCCCTCCCCCGCTGCGCTAGGTCTGATTCAAGCCTCCTGAACCTGCTTGTCTCAGCACTACGCTCAAACCACTTCCCTCCCGGTGCCTGGGCCCTGTCACGGAAGGGGTCAGGGCCTCCAGCCTTCTGCCTGTGTCGCTGCCAAGCACCAGACACCTACATGAGGGGGAGAGGAGGCGGAGGAAGTCCACTAGGGAGCCCCAGCCTTCTGGCCCCTGCAGTTGGGACAGCTGCCGGCCTAGCCCCAGAGGAACCAGCTGAGGACCTGTGGTGTCCCCTTTTGTCCCAAGGTGAACTTGGTTGAAGCTTAGAGCCCCTTGGTAGCCCATCCAGACACAAGAGGCCCACCCATCTTCGATGTGGGGTGCGGGGGGCCCGGGCCCCAGGCTTAATCCATCTCGAGCCCTGGAACTTAGAACCAAGGCTGGGGACCCTCCTTGGGGCAGGATGGCTGTCCCTCTGAGGTGGGCTCTGGGTGGGAAAGGAGGAGAGACTCCGTTCTACCCAGGAGACAGGGCCAGCCCAAAGGCGTGCGGGCTCTGCTCAGCCCACGTCTGGGCCTCAGAGGGGTGGGGCAATGACGGAGCCACCCTTGGGGGACTTCTCCAGAGATGGCCCTGAGACTCCTGGCTGTCGTTGTTGAAGTGTGAGAGCATGGGAGGGGTGAGGGCCATGACATTCCTCCCATGTGGCCTCTCAATACTTAACCATGGGAGGGGATGTCCTGCTGTCCCTCTCTGGCCTCTTGAGGGGTGGGCTATGGGGGGATTGTGGGCAGAGCATTTCAGGTTCGTGGTGGGGCAGGGAGCCCTGGGGGGCTAATAGCCAAGAGCCGTGAAGACAGATGATCAGCTCTGGCAAGCTGGTCACCCCTGGCCCAACGCTATGACACTGTGGGGTCAGGCCTGGGGGGACCTGGGTGGGGCATCCCCCCTGGCCTCTCTCCTGCTCTTGCAGCCTCTGATGCTGGGGGCAGAAAGTCAAGAAAGGGGAGAGCCCTGGGGGCCAAAGCATCCCGGGGTCGACCATGGGTCAGGGCCCCCCCCCAAGGAGGAGGAGGTGTCAGGCCTCACTGGAGGGGTTCTGGAGGTGGGTTCTTACCAGGCCAGTGTCCCAGAACCATGGTGCTAAGCAGTTCTCCGAGCCAGGACTCAGCTGCAACCCTGATGCCCACCCAGAGCCCCATGCCGGGCAAACAGGGGCCACCAGGGTGCTGGCGACCTGTGCCAGTCTTGAAGGCCAGTCTCCCTTTTCTCTTGGCCTGTGCTCCTCCCCTCTCTCCTGGGCAGCACTTCCAAGGCCACGAGGATACTGACAAACCACGATAGCTGGGGGCCATTGCTGGGGAGTGGAGGTGCGGGGGGAGATGGCAAGAAGAAAGGGGCACCTGCTCCTTCACTGGCCCCCAACTCACCGTGGCAGCCATAGGCGTGCCCCAAAGGGCTGGGCAAAGGGACAGGGAGTGTGGGGATCCTAGGTCCGACCTGGAACTCAGCCATCTAGAGAGCAGGTGTGCTCAGTCCTGTGTCCTCACTGTGAAGCTGAGGTTCAGGGTCCGGGAAGAGAGAGTAAGGACACGGGGCCCCTTTGCAGATGAGCAGCACGTCGCAAGCTACGGAGAGTCAGGGGTGCCCCCCTCTCAGGCTGCTGATGGAAGGAGCTAATACAACAAGACAGTTCCGATGAGACCTGGATATGCTGTCAACTTTTCATACGTTACTGCGTTTACTTGCCATGGCCAGCCACGAGGAGGTAGGTGTTATTATCAATACAACAGCGTGCCCACTTACGAAAAGTAAGCCGAGTCACTTGCTAACTTCGTGAATTTGCACAGGTCACTCAGCTTACTTCTTTGTATTCTTAGTGTTTTCTTTGGCACTCCTTGGCTCGTAGAAGCATCTCCCAGATCTCTGGCTTCATCTGCACGCGGCTTCTCCCTGTGCACATCGGTGTCCACCTTTCCCCTTTTTATAAGGATACCCGTTGTGCTGGATTAGGGCCTGCCCTAATGACCTCAACTTAACTAATTACATCTGCTATCACCCTTTTTCCAAATAAAGTCACATTCCGAGGTACCTGGGGTTAGGACTTCAACCTATGAATTCAATCCATAACAGTCTTTAACAACCCTCTCTGCACCACAAACTGGGGTCATATTTGATTTTCATGATAACTGCACAAGGCAGGGGTGTGTATTCTCTTCATGTTATAGATGGAGACATTGAGCTTCACAAAGGTCCATCCGTTAATGCAGAGGCGCACGGCAACTAGTAAAATGAGGCACTGGGCTGCGAGCCAGACTAAACCATCAGTGGCATTTTATCACTTTGGAGCCAGACAGACCTGGGTTCAGGTTCTAGCCAGATGACCTTGGACAAGTTGTTCAACCTCTCTGAGTCTGGGTGTCCTCGTTTGTAAAATGGAATTAATGATTTACTATTAGCAACAATGCACTGCTGTGCAGCGGTGGGATCCCGCCCAGCCCAGCACCTGGCGCACAGTAGAAGTCATCATACTAAATAGAGCAGTGGCTGCTCCGCCGAGAACGTCCTACCTTCCGATGGTTCTGGGCGGCTGCCTCGCTGTGACCGGCCTGGGTCCCTGGGGCAGGCAGAGCCAGGGAGGCGTGCCAGTCCCCACACTCTGGTGGCCCAGCACTTCCTAGCCCCCACCCCAAGCTGCCCCCTGGGACTCACACACTCCTCCCCCTCCACTGGGCCAGACACAGCCGGGGAGAAGTTAAAGGAGCTGGCTGCTGGCGGCCTCCTTCCTCATGCTTGCACTTGCTCGGGCCCTGGGTGTTGTCCCGATGTGCCCAGGGAATGATTGTGGCCCCCAGGAGAGCCCGCCTGCCCCAGCTGCCTCACCTCAGGAAAAGGCCCAGGAGAAACCACAGAACAGGGGCTGGGATGGGGGGGGAAGGGACAGCATGAAGCGATGGGAACAGTTCTGTATCTCGACCGTGCTGGTGGTTACACAACTCTCCACCTTTGCCAGAACTCATAGAACCGCACACGAAAAAGAGTGACTTTTACTGTGTGTAAATTAAAAATAAATAAACATTTTTACAAAGTGATTGAGGAGATTCAAATTCTAAATGTCAAGAAAGTTTTAAGAAAAGCTTAACTAATTTATTTCGTTTCTATTTTCCTTTTTATGCAACCAAAGAATTCATATATGATAAATATGTGTTATAGAACTCTTCTAAATTAGTCTAAAATAAAACTTCTAAGTAATTAGGAAAAGAAAAAGAAAGAAAAATAAATCCAGGCCAGGAGCATGGTTCATGCCTGCAATCCTAGCACTCTGGGAGGCCGAGGCAGGAGGATTGCTTAAGGTCAGGAGTTTGAGACCAGCCTGAGCAAGAGTGAGGCCGCATCTCTACTAAAAATAGAAAAATTAGCAAATGGTGCATGCCTGTAGTCCCAGCTACTTGGGATGCTGAGGCAGGAGGATCACTTGAGCCCAGGAGTCTGAGGTTGCTGTGAGCTGTGATGACACCACTGCACTCTAGCCTGGGCAACAGAGCAAGACTCTGTCAAGAAAGAAAGAGAGAAAGAGCAAGAAAGAAAGAGAAAGCAAGCTTTGAAGAGGCAGCGGCAGTGCCCAGCTCGTCTTCTCCCTACCTACTCTCCAGCCGGGCTCTTCTGAGCCATCCCCAGCTGTCCTGCTGGTCCCTCTCCTCACTTCCCCACAGCTCTTGGGAGGCTCAGCACTGTCTCCAGGGGTTTGGTGACGTTCACCAGGCTCCCTGACAGCCCCAGGAACCCAGGACAAGGGCCTGCCTTCAGTGTAGGTGGCTCTGGGTGAGAGTCAGGGTCCTGGCAGGACACAGGTGACTTTGGATAGAGGAGGGTTTAGTGAAGGGATCATTCGCAGAGGTATGGACAGTGTTACAAAAGCCAGGGTGGAACTTCCAGAATCCAGGGCTTGGCGTCAGTGGGGAACCATCCCCACCTTCAGGGGGCTGTCCTTTAGGAGCTGCGGCCATGGCTGGGGGCAGAGGCAAGAGATGCCCTGTCCTGTTCCTTGCCCTCCTATCTCTTGCCCCCTGGTGGGAGGGGAGGGGCTGGCCTGGGGACCGTGCATGTTCTCAGAGTGCCCTGGGAGGCAGGGCTGGTGGCAGCTGGTGGGGGTGGGAGACTTTCCCCTTAACCGCACCCCCCCCGCAGGGCTGGGAGGGGCCGGCACCGTGCTAGGCACCTGCACAGCTGTGCATGTGTGCTCTCTGACCTGCAGACTTCACTCCAACATGGGACCTGGTCTACTTGTAAATCACCCCTCCTGCTCCTCTCCCAAGAGGCTCAGGGACTTGGTGGAAGCAGTGTGGGGCCACCAGCCTTGACTGCACGAGGGTGCAGAGGCAGAAAGGTGGTGAGGCCCACATCTCATGGGGAACACCTGGCCAGGGACTCAGAATCTTTGGGATCCAGGGGCCAGCATTGGGATTGGGGTGAGGGCCAGGGTAGGAGGTCAGAGTCCTAGGGCAGGTCTCCTCGGGGTGTGCCCCCATGGGTCCTCAGATACCACAGCCCCCACCTCTACCCTGGACCAGAGCTTGGCAAGCAGCAACCTCGGCTACTGCACAGTGGATGCCAGAAAGCTGGACACCAGCTGGCACGAGGAGCAGGGGCCAGGGTGAAGGTTAGAGGGCAGAGCCCCCTCCCATCATGCCTCAGCTCAGCATCCCACCCCCAGCCAGGGCCTGACCTCTGGCCCCGAAAGCCCTCAGTCGGGACCCTGTGGGGGTCTGAGTGAGTAGCAGGAGGCCCTATCCCTGCCGGGGGACTGATCTCTGGTGGTGTAGGTGGCCCTGGGGCTTCGCCTTGTCCCATGGCCCACTTGCTCCCTGCTCTTTTTTTTTTTTTTTTTTTTTTTTTGAGACAGAGTCTCACTCTCTTGCCTGGGGCGAGTGCCGTGGCATCAGCCTAGCTCACAGCAACCTCAAAGTCCTGGGCTCAAGCAATCCTACTGTCTCAGCCTCCCGAGTAGCTGGGACTACAGGCATGCGCCACCATGCCCGGCTAATTTTTTCTATATATATTTTTAGCTGTCCAATTAATTTCTTTCTATTTTTGGTAGAGACGGGGTCTCGCTCTTGCTCAGGCTGGTCTCAAACTCCTGAGCTCAGAACGATCCTCCCACCTCGGCCTCCCAGAGTGCTAGGATTACAGGCGTGAGCCACCGCGCCCGGCCTGCTCCCTGCTCTTGGGTCTATTTCCAAAGGTGTCCAGATTTGCTGACAGTGGGGGTCCAACAGGACCCAGTATTTCCCAGTGGGGCCACCAGCTGAGCAGAGAAGGCACAGCCTTAAGCAGGCCTCTGCCTCCCGTGCCTCCCGTGCCTCCCTGCCCTGAGACGCCCTGCTCTGCCCTCTAGCTGGCCCCAGCTCAGGCCTCCAATTTTAGGCCGTGCAAAGCGAGGTGGGGCAGCCGCCATTCCCACTGAACCCTGCCCCCACAGCCTTGCTGGGCCCTGGGGCAGTGGGGAATGTGGACAGCTAAGGGGTCCACGCTCGGAGGTGTTCAAGGTGTGGGTTGGGGCAGCAGGGACAGATGCCAGGGGAGCCCGACAAAAGGCAGGCCCGGGCCTTAGGGCATGTGTTTCCCGGGGCCTGGACATCTGTCCCTACTCATAAAATCTGAGGTGATCCCCAGGGCCAAGGCCCCAAAAAGTCCCATCAAAGCTACAGCCTCTGTATTCTCACTGGGGCCCCCCTGTGGCCATCTCCATGCCTCAGTCCTGCTCCCTAGGGCTGGTGTGTCCAAGGCCATCATCCGCCCTCAGGCAGCTTTCCCGCCCACAGCCTCTGCCCAGGGCCTTTCCTGTGGACAGCGCACCTGGACGGACAGGAATGCAGTACGGGACACTGTCCACAGGTGAGCCCTAGAGCAACCACTAAAAAAAAATCACTCCAAAGTCATTAAAGGGCCGGGCACGGTGGCTCACGCCTGTAATCCTAGCACTCTGGGAGGCCGAGGTGGGCGGATCGTTCTGAGCTCAGGAGTTCGAGACCAGCCTGAGCAAGAGCGAGACCCCGTCTCTACCAAAAATAGAAAGAAATTAATTGGACAGCTAAAAATATATGTAGAAAAAAATTAGCCGGGCATGGTGGCACATGCCTGTAGTCCCAGCTACTCGGGAGGCCCAGGCAGGAGGATCGCTTGAGCCCAGGAGTTTGAGGTTGCTGTGAGCTAGGCTGACGCCACGGCACTCTAGCCTGGGCAACAGAGTGAGTCCCTGTCTCAAAAAAAAAAAAAATAGAGTTTACTATATGATGCAACAATTCTACTCCTCTTTTTATACCCAAAAGAAATTAAAGCAAACGTCCACACAAAAACTTGTACACGAATGTTCACAACAGCATTATCCATAACTCAAAAGTGGACACAACCCAAACGTCCATCAACTGATGAATGGGTAAATAAAATGGCACATACTATGGAATATTTGTTGTCAATAAAAAGAACCGAAGTACTGCTATCTGCTACGACCTGGATGAACCTTAAAAACATGTTAAGTGAAAGAAATCAGGCACGAAGGATCACATGTTGTATGATTCCATTTATTTATTTATTTACTTGTTTATTTGAAAAAACAAGGATTTGTTTCCCTTTCATGTAAATGAATTTGGATGGCAGCTGTCAAGGGCTGATCTGGGAGCTGGAGGTGTCATCCCTGCCCAAGCCAACTTCGGTCTTTGTTCTCTTCTGTCTCCACACGTGACTTCTGTCTTCAAGGTTGCCTTATAGTGACGAGATGGCTGCTGCACCTCCAGGTCCAAACTCCATGCTATTTACCAGCTGTTACAAAGGATATTACAAAGGATACAGACACACAGCCAGAGGAAGAGATGGACAGGGCAAGGCACGGGTGGGCGTGGGAGGGTGGTGTGGAGTCTCCACGTCCCCTCTGGGTGCTCCACCTCCCAGCACCTCACCGAGTCAAGCACCTGGAAGCTCCTGTGTGATTCCATTTATATGAAATGTTCAGAACAGGCAAATCCATGGAGAAAAAATATGTACATTCATGGTTTGCTTAGGGCCCGAGATAGAGTATAGAATTTCTTTTGGGGGTGATGAAATGTTCTAAAGTTGATTGCGGCAAGGGTTGCATAACTCTGTGAATTGCACACTTTAGATGGGCAAATTGTATGGTTATGTGAGTTATATCTCAATAAAGCTGCTACCAAAAAAGGTGGGGTGCCTGAGGTCACCACTGGGTGCCAGGACATCTGATGCCCCGAGATGGCCCCAGCTGTAGTTTTGCTCCACCAGCTTCTACCCCTTATATCAGACTCTCCTTCTCTGTGTTATGTGGCAGGAGCAGCTGCCATCCACATCCCCTCAGCCTCTATCTAAGGTCCTGTTTGCGTCTAAACCCTGGGCGGTGGGAGAGGAGCAGGCAGGGGTCTCCATGGTGGTGAGGTCTGGAGCCAGCAGAGCTGGGGGGGAGCCAGTTCCTCTGCTCTGGCTGAGCTGCTGAAATTCTCCAACCCCTAGCTTCCTGGGTGCTATCACAGCATCATAGAGCACCCGTGAGCAGGAATTACGATTATCCATGCAACCCATCCAGCATGGGCTGGGCTCCCATGGAGGACTGCGGGCCCAGGAGTCATCATCACTGCAGGGGGTCACGAGAGAGGGGACCCAGAGTGGGGGCTGTGATGTAGGACTGTGCCCACACAACTCTACGGAGCCTGGTTCACATCACTGCCATTGCGGATCTATTCTAAAACTTTCCCAGTCGATGAAAATAAACTCTCTTGAGAAGCGACACCTTTTACTAATTCACACAAAGTCGCCTTATGGTCTAAATATGTGCTGTCCAGTATGGTAGCCACTAGCTCTGTGTGGCTACTTATATTAAAAGTAATTAAAATGAATATGTCAGATGCTCAGCTGCACTGGACATATTATAGGTGCTCAATAGCTTCACGTGGACGTTGTACTGGAGAGTCCAGATCTAGAACACTCGCAGGCCCTTCTCCCGGCACGCCGGGGGAGGCACTGTTGAAGCTGAGAGCAAGGGTGGGAGGGATGAGAAGAGGGGAATCCCAGGCAGGGGGCCACACAAGCTCCCTCTCCTCTCCCCGCACACTCTTAGCTTCTCCAAGCCCTAATGGGCTCCCCAGGGGTCAATCTTTGAGAAAAGAAAGTCAAAAGGGATTGGAGAAGCCGCAGGTGGGAACAGGCACAAGGCTGATTGGGCGCCTCTACTGGCAAGTTCCGCCCCGGCTTGGAGGTCCTGGTGAGCACCTTCTGCCCACCCCCAGAGGTGGCTCTGCCGTGGGTTCAGGTACACAGTCTGAATGCCTCGGTCGCTCCATACCAGAAGCGAAACAAAATGAAAAACCCACACACATTCCTAATATCCCAGCAGCTTCCATCCGACAAGGAAGTACTGGGTGCCAGCTGTGGGTACCACCCTGAGGGCAGTGCCGGGCAGGGGTGTCATTGACATTTCGTACTTGAGTGGACACGCTACAGCTGGGCGCTGTGCCTGGAACGCAGTGAGGTGGACCCGTGGGGGTGTTTTAAGGACGGGCCAAGGAGACCCCTCCTGGAAGGCTGCTTAGTCTGAATTTGAGAGAGGCGCAGCCAGGCGTGGTTCACGTCGATGATACACAGCGCAGCCCCCACCCGCCGCAGCTGCTCACCTGGCCAGCCGGCTTGTTTCTTCTGTCACAGCTGCTGTGATTTGAAAGAAATCAAATGAGGTAGAAAAGTCCAATCATTTGCTAATCCTTCTCTTCCTCCCCACAGTGACCTTTTGCTTCTAGCCACCGAATCCAGAGAGAAAACCAGCCTGCTGCTGTTGACAGTACAACCCGAAGGAGGTAAGAACGGGAAGTCACTCATGTTGGGGTCTCCGTGTGCCCGGCACCACGCAGGTGTCAGTATGTCAGGTGTGTGTGCCTCGTTGGATTTTCCCGGCATAAGGTAGGAGGTATTAGTTCGTTTTACAGATGAAGGATTTTGGCCCAGGGAAGTTAAATAACTCCGTGCAGCACGCAGTAAAAGTTAGCGTATCAGCTAAGGACCCAGGAGGGAAAAGAATTCCACTCAAAAGGATTTAGCTAATGAGAACTTAAAGAAGGTCAAAGAAGGTCGTATTCACAGATCTGCAGCCATGGTTAAGAGCACCGACAAGGGATGCTGAGGCACCCACAGGCTAAAAACAGCAGGAAGCCACTGTCACCTCCTGGGCTGAGGGGGCAAGGGGACAGGACAGTGTTACCACCGGAGCCCAGGAGAGCAGGAGGCGGCCGAGAAGAAATGCCGTGACCATTCTCCTCCCCTGCCCTCTGCCCCCTGCCCGTGCTTCTTACCAGCTGAGCCAACAGGAAGGCGTGAAAGCTCAGAGCCATGTTGTCTGTAGGGGACCAAGAGGGACAGAGGATGGACAGGAGACAGGGGGAAATGAAGAACGCCCAGCACGGGCAGTGAGTGGGGGAGCAGGAACTGGATTCTGGACTCACTGACTCCCAACTGGGGCCCTTCCGCTGCGCCCCCCCCAGCATCACATCCTGCTGCTGCGCCCACCTGGGTCCCCGGCGCCCACGCGTCGCTGTAAGGGCAACGGCGGTCTCCACGCAGAGGCATCCGTGCCAGGTAAGGATGCAAGCCTGGGCCAAGCTGCTCCTTCCTTCTTTCTGTTTCTAGTGAAAGTATTCCTCTTCTCAAGAAAGAGCTGTGCCGGGCATGGTGGCGCATGCCTGTGGTCCCAGCTACTTGGGAGGCTAAGGCGGGAGGATTGCTTGAGCCCAGGAGTTTGAGGGCAGCCTGGGCAAAAAAGTGAGACTTCATTTCTTTAAGAAAATTAAAAAAAAAAAAAAAAAAAAAAAGGCTGTTTCTGGTTAGGAAGGCGGCATGTGGGCCCACTGGCCCAGCAGAGAAACGGGCCATTTGTTCCAAGCCTGACATTTGTGTGCACCTGAGTCCTGTATCCATGCCCTTCCCTCTGCCAGGAATCTTACAGGAATCTTATTTCCCAGAATATTCCAGGCAGGACCGTGTCTCATTCATCACTGTGTCCCTGTATCCGGCACGGGGCCCGCCACACATAAAACAGGCTCCCGGTGATCACTCTCAGCTGTGGAACTCAAACGCCTGGCCACATAACACCCTTTCCTCGGGGACCTGGGCTTTCATTTCATAGCATGAATTTCCCAGAAGCTTCTTAACCTTGTGTTACAGGTAAAAAATGTTAATATTGACTTTTTAGTTTGGGTCTCAGAAGGAGGTGATATGACAATTAAAACAATATATTACAGGAGCTTAAAACGTGCTGGGTGCTGTAAAATGCTTTTTATGTGCATCATCCCACTGAATGCCTTGCACTGGCCGCCTCTTGTGCAAATCCTCTCAGGCACACCTGTTCCAGGTGCGTGCAGTTTGCAAGCAGCTCTGCACAGGTGCATCCTGACAGCGTCTCAGGCCCTGGCTGCACACCTCTCCCTTCTCTCTCTGGAATTTCTCAATACACAGCACTGGACACCCTCGGGGACCCACCCCGGCACTCACTCACGCATAACTGGGAGCAGCTAATGCCCTGTGGGGCCACCCCTGACCCATTAGGCACCCATGACAATGGATGAGTGCTTCTACTTTCCGTCCGGCTTTCACATGGCTCAGATAGTCCTGCAGGAACGGCTGCGCAGACGCCCATGGCAGTGGCTGGTTCCACAGCGCATCTCCACATTGGCGCCCCATCCTCCCTGCTTCAGCCTCCCCATCCCTCACTCCGGCTCCTGGGATCATAGTCCAAAACCAGCTCCGCCTTCAGGGAGCCCAGGCTAAGACAGTCCCTAATGAGAGCTATGACAGAGCTATTCTCATTATCCTCGTTTCACGGGGCGAGGATCTGAGATTCAGAAGGTTCGCTAACTTGCCAAGATTGTACAGCAGGTAAGGGGCAGAACCACCGGAATGCAGGGAATGCTCCTCTCAGGCGGTGGGAAAATAAATTTGCCAGGGAATTGGACTAGGATTTCTGGCGGTGTTGAGTGTTCCTTGAGGTTTGTGGCCATGAATCTGTAGTGAAACCAGTCCGTCAAGTGGTGAGATGTCGTCCCATGATACTCAGGAGCTCTGACAGGGCGGGGTGTGGGGCCGGCCAGAGCAGGGTGTACGGAGCAGTAAGCGGCTGAGAGTCAGGGTGGGGGTGGGGGCCGGAATGGTGGGAGGCTAGGGCTCCTGCTGCTGGTGACCTTTCCAGGGAGTGGTATGAGGATGCAACTCCTGACCAGCTCTTAATCTTTGACTCTAGGAAAGAATAATCCCGAAGGCTGCTGGCACATGAGCGCCCTCTCTCAAGGCTGAGTAGAGTCATGCCAAGGATGGGCCAGGCTACATGGCCAGAGGTCAGTGTGGACAGGCCTGGGCAGGCCCCAGGGTGCTAAGGACCCAGCATTGAAGCCAGACTCCTGGCTTATTCCCACTGTGACTTTGAGCTTCTGCTAAAACTTTATGCATTGGGAAAAAAAACAAAAACAAATACCTTACATGTTGTTTATTTGAAATTTAAATTTAATAGGCATCCTGCATTTTTATCTGCCAATCTGGCACCCCTAGCCCCCTAACTATGAGCTAGTAACACCCCAGCTCAGCCATGGGCCCCTCTTCCTCGCAGCTCTCTCCATGCCCCTGGCTCCATGCCTAGACAACGCTGTGCCAGCCCCCTAATTGGGCTCTCTGCATCTAGCCCATACCAGATAAATATTCCTAAAACACCTCTTCCACCAGGCCACACTCTGGCTCTTCAGCCTTCAATGGCTCCCCATTGCCCACAGAAGAAAGCCCAAACTGCAAGGCTTCCTGCAGCCTGTTCCCACGGGCCTTCCCAGACTGACTTCCTGCAGCACACCTCTTGCCACCCTGTCCTTGTGCCCAGGAGGCCCTCAAGTACTCCTTCTCCTTCGGCTGGTGAAATCCCACTTTCCCTTGAAGATCAGCTCAAATGACCCACTGTCTGTAGAGACACCCTGACCACCTGGATGGCCTTCCCTGCCCTCCTGTCCGTCCTCTGGCAAAGCACGTACTCTACTGCCTTCTACACCTCCTCTTACTACGGTCATTGCTTCTGAAATCCAGGGTTAGACTAGCTAAAAATGTATCTTCTCAACTAGATTAGAAGCCCCCTGAGGGCAGGAAAAATCGTGCATCTGTTTCCCTTGTAGTCTGACTCAGTCCCAGCCCAGAGCCAATGTCTGCTGAGTCGAGCGTGGGCTCTGAACTCCTAGGGCTGCTGTCAGGGGCAGTGGGCAGGTGCCCCACACTTTCTCACTCTCAGGTGGCGGACCATGGGCTGTGGGTCCCCAGAGTGCGTGCTGGTGGGGCGGGACTGGCAGGAGGCTGACCTGGTTCGCAGTGTGGGCAGCATGCTCCAGGCTCAGGGCAGGGTCCTCTTGGGCATGGCTTCTGGGTGCAGGCTATGGCCCCCTGCTGTGGGAAGCAGAGGAGGTGGCTGCACAGGCCTCAGAAGAGGTCAGGGCCTCCAGTGTCGAAGCCCCACCCAGGCTGGGATGTGTAAGAGGAGCCAGAGGATGTGTTGGTTCTGGGTCTGTGGGCCACCCTCTGCATAAGGGCAGAAAAGAGAAGTCCCACCACTGCCCCCGCCCTCCTTCATCTCCTGATGCCCTTGGCCCCTGGAAACCATCTCTTCCGGGTGCCAGAGCTCCCGAAGGGTGCATGCAGGGAAGGGGAGTTGAGGCTGTCCGGTGACTATTTTTGCAGCCCCAGGTTGCCAAGGAAGCCCAGCGGTCTGTGGGCATCACGCTAGCTGGTGTGTCTTCAGAAGTCCTGAGTCTGGGCAGATGCTCACCTCAGGTCTGCGGTGGCTGGGTCAGTGCCCGCCCCAGGGTTGTCCTGAGGGCAGGGGCAGAGCGGGGTGATGCGGATGTCCCAGGACAGCTCAGGAGAGCACAGCCTGTGCTCCCAGGCGCAGGTAGGTAGGTCCCTGACGCCGGGCGCTCCTGTCCGCGCCCTCACCCCCACACGACCCAAGGGTGGCAGGACCGGTGCCCAGCTACTGCCAACCCCCTCCACAGCCTCCACCATTACCTCCCCACCCCCACCGCAAGGCGCCTGCCAGCGGCAAACAGGGGACTACAGTAGGACAGGACCCCGTCCCACTCCACTGGAGCCCGAGCTCCTGTGGGCGCCTACTGCAGGGTGCCCCACCCCCGGCATCCCCGCTGGCCTGGCAGCCTCAAAGGCACCTCTCACTCCCCATCAGCTTGGGGTGCTGGGCACCATCTCCCATCGTCTCACAGGAGCCCTGAGGCCAGAGCGAGACCTTTGCCGGACACCAGTTCTGGGGCTTCCCTCCCTCTGTCTTGCCACCGCCAAGGATGCTGAGCGCCCCAGTGCTGGGCAGGAGTCTGGCTTGGGCCACCCAGGGGCGTGACCCCAACACCCCTTTCAGTGCGTTCCCCCTCTCTCTGCCCCAGCCACCATCACGCTTTCAGGTAAGAAGAGGCTTAAAGCGTTCGTGCCCCCAGGATCTTAAGGCCAATGGCAGAGATTAGTGGGAAGATGGTGCCAGCCAGGGGCGCTGTCTTTGGCTCGTGCACGGCCCAGAACCCTAGACGCTGATCCTTCTAACAGTGCAGGATCCGGGCGCAATACTGTCTGGGATAGTTTCTTTAGGTCCTGTCCCCGAACTTAAGAACGAAACAACGAAGAGTCAAAAGGTGCAGGAAAAGTGAGGCCGGTGTGGCCGCGGTGCAGGGGGGACACAGCGAGGACCAGCGCAGCCGGGTCTCCTGAACCTCGAGAGGGGCGGGAATGGTGCCGGGAGCAGGGTGGGTGTGGGGGACTTTCCTGGCCTCGTGGCCACCCTGGGCACAGCAGGCTGGGGCAGGGGGGGGGGCGCCACCAGCGGAGGAGCGGGCCAGAGGCAGAGCCTGAGCCAGCGCCCCAGGGTGGCTCCGCGGCTGGCCCAGGAGGTGCGGGCTGGGTGCCCCGGGGCGGGGCGAGCCTGCGGGAGGGGCCGCGAGGGCCAGCTCAGGGCGGGGATCAGGGAGCAGGACCAGAAAGGACTCGGGCTGGGCCGATGGAGGAAGCTGGTAGCCCTAAGGAGGGGCCACCTCGGCCAGAGGCAGAGTCCAGCCCCCCTTAGCTGAAGGCTCCGGGGCGCTGGGGCGAGGGGCTCCTGGCAGGAGTCCAGGCGGCCTGGAAAGCACCTTCCTAGGCTGAAGGCCCCACTTTGGGGATTTCCCCGTGTGCCCCCGGCCTTCCCCCAGCCTGCCCCTGGGAGCAAGGCGAGAGAGGCTTCTTGCTGCCTCTTGCTGCCGCACCTGCTGCCCCAGAGCCACAGCCTGTCTGGACCAGGAGGGTGCAGGGCGCAGGGTGTGGTGAGCTCAGTGGAGGGGTGGATTTAGGGTCAGGCCTGGTGCAGGGAACCCCTTGCCCTCTCCCTGAGCTGGTGTGGGGTTTGCAGGGAGACATGTGATCCAGGGGAGCCTGGAGGTGGTTGCAGGGGTCCTGCTGCTCGGCCCCTCCTCCTAGTACTGCTGTGGAGCTTCCTCCCCAGGGGCTCCCCAGTGCCCGCAGGGTTGTGGCTCCTCAGGGGCCTGTCTCCTGGGACCTCAGCCTGCCCTGGGGGGAGCTGTGGGCTTGCATTAGCCCATCAGCAGGCCTTTGTGCATCTCCTCCCCTACTCCAGGACTGGGCTCCCCCTATCAGGCTCACCTTCCCCTCCCCCAGAGCCCTCACTCTGGTCTTCCCCATTGGCCCACCTCCTCCGGAAGCCCTCCTAGGCCAGTCCGGCCACATGCTGCGTCCCACATTGGAACACCTGAGGCCCACACAGCACTGTCAGGCACTGGTCCTCCACCGTCAGCCTGCTTTACACAGTGTCAGCCAGGACAGGGCACATCATCTCTGATCCCCACGTGCCCAGCACAGCTAGGGTGCTGCCCCTCACAGC
The DNA here is from genome assembly GCA_004363605.1 of Indri indri. Lineage (NCBI taxonomy): Eukaryota > Metazoa > Chordata > Mammalia > Primates > Indriidae > Indri > Indri indri. Next base: position 48,048 of record RJWJ010005472.1, read on the forward strand.
AAGTGGACACAGAGGGTCTCAGACCAGCTCCTGGCTCCTCCCTGCCCAGGTGTGCTGGCAGGCAGGGGCCAGGCTGGGGAAGGCAGTGGGAGCCTCTGGGCTGGGCTTACGGTGACAGCAGTGTGGTGCCCCACCAAGACCACTGAGTCCCAACCCTCCCAGGAGTCTGAGCATCTTGGTGGCCTTTGCAGGAGACAGGGCTCAAGGCTCAAGGTGAACCAGCCAGCGTCCTTTGCGGTGCAGCTGAATGGTGCACGGGGTGTGATCGATGCCACGGTGCACACGCCCTCAGGAGCCATGGAGGAGTGCTATGTCTCCAAGCTGGACAGTGGTGAGGTGGCCCTGCCCCTGCCCGCCCCCTGCCACACCAGGACCTTCTGGGACAGGGATGGGGAGGACGGAGGCTCACCCACCAACCCTCTACCCACAGACAAGCATACCATTGCTTCATCCCCCACGAGAATGGTGTCCACTGGACCTGGGGAGCAGGGTGCCTTTGGGGGTGCTCAGCCACTAGTCCAGGACTGCCTTGCTCTGGAGGCTGGGGCAGTGCTCCTGAGTCCTGAAGTCCTGGCAGACGCTGCTCAGGGAAGGCTGGGGCCAGCCTCACTCTGGGCCATGAGCCCTTGCTGCCTCTGGCCCCCAGGCATGTCATCATTGTTCATTGCGAACACCCTGAACTTGGGCGTCACCATCAATGGCCCCTCCCAGGTGCAGCTGGACTGTCGGGAGTGTCCGGAGTGCCACGTGGTCACTTACGCTCCCCTGGTCCCTGGCAACTACCTCATTGCCATCAAGTACGGTGGCCCCCAGCACATCTTGGGCACCCCTTCAAGGCCAAGGTCACAGGTGAGTGCCAGGTGGGGGGAGGTCTGCCCCTCAGGTCCCCGGCTGTCTGGAGGCCACAGCCTTCATGAAACATCCACAGTTCTGGTGGAGACTGTGACCAAGTCGTCCTCAAGCCGGGGCTCCAGCTACAGTTCCATCCCCAAGTTCTCCTCAGATGCCAGCAAGGTGGTGACGCGGGGCCCCGGACTGTCCCAGGCCTTCGTGGGCCAGAAGAACTCCTTCACCGTCGACTGCAGCAAAGCAGGCAGGCTGTGGGGGAGAGGAGGGCACTGTCCCAGGGTGGGCTTGTCTGCAGGGACGAGGCAGGTGGGAGTGAAAAGCCATTGGGGGGCAGGGGTGGCCCTGTGTGAGCGCGACCCTCTGCCTCCCTCTCCAGGCACCAACATGATGATGGTGGGCGTGCATGGGCCCAAGACGCCCTGTGAGGAGGTGTACGTGAAGCACATGGGGAACCGGGTGTACAACGTCACCTACACTGTCAAGGAGAAAGGAGACTACATCCTCATCGTCAAGTGGGGCGACGAAAGCGTCCCTGGAAGCCCCTTCAAAGTCAACGTGCCCTGAATCCCAGAAGTGCCTCCCCCAGCCTCGGCCCCCACCTCCGGCCAAACACACACACTCACTCGCACACACAAACGCGCCACACCCAGATGCACTCGTGCACAGTCCACACTAGGAACACCTGCCTGGGGGTGAAGTGAATGGCACGGCCTCCCCTCCCCACCGTGCCCTCAGGGGTTGGAGGGCCTCATCTGTCTCAGGGCAGTGTCCCTCCCCTGGAATGTGACAGGAGGGCAGACCGGGGCAGGCTGTGGGCAGAGGCTGCCATACACAAGTGGACAGGGAGCTGTGGGGCCAGGGAAGCCCTGGGCATCTTCCTGGTGTCACTTTGAGCTCCTTACCCTGATTCTATCAGATTCCTGAGAGGACACAGGCTCCCCCCACCCCCCAGTGCATGGCTGGGGTGAAGATTAGAGATCACATAAGAGAAATAATAAGTGCTGGTACTTCCGTGCTGGGCCCCATGTCGAGTGCTCTCCTGGCGTTAATTCATTAACCTTCACGAACTGTGAGGTGGGTGCTGTTAGACTCCAGTCACGGCTAGGAAAAATTAGCCAGGGAAAGTAAAATGACTTGCCTGAGGTCACAGAGCAGTAAGCGTCAGACCCAGGATCTGCCAGAGCCTCTCCACTCAGCCTCCCAGAGGACTTGCCTTAGCCCAGGCGCCCAGCCATCGGAAACCATTCCCTTAAACCTGGTGGGACTAGCGCTGTCACTTACTTCCTCGTTCCTTTTCTGGCCGGCTGGCCCTGGCTTTCCGCTCTCTGTGACCCAGCTCCGGGCCACCAGGGCTAGGGCCCAGCGCTGACCACAGCCTTCCCTCCCCCTGGGGCAAACTGCTCTTCACTGAAGCCTTAAGATACAAGGAGAGTGGGCTGGGGGACCTTTAGTCCCTGCCTGGGCTGGGGGGAGGGGGCGGCTTCTGACTTCTGGTCTTTGTGGCTAGGAGGGAGACTGCCTTGGCAGGATTCACAGCCCCGCCCTCGATGTCCCTCTTTGCCTGTGAGCTTGGGGCCCCAGCCCTTTGCTTCCCAGCTGCACTGGGGAGTGTCCCAGCCTTGCAGCCCACGTGGACAGCTTCCCTCATTTCCTCCGCCTGCTGAGCCCAGGGCCCAGCACTGCCCCTACCCAAGCTCACCCCACAGGCCAGGCCTGAGCTCAGGAGCTGGAAAACGGGGCTGGGACCAGCCTGGGAAGGGAGGCCTTGGTGTTTGGGGTCAAGCCTGGGACTGCTGGGGTGGGTAGGGGTGGTGAGTGGAGTCCAGGAAAGAAACTTAGAGGAAGAGAGAGGAGTATTCTGGGTCAAGCCTGGGGCTGCTGGGGCGGGTAGGGGTGGTGAGTGGAGTCCAGGAAAGAAACTTAGAGGAAGAGAGAGGAGTGTTCTGGGTCAAGCCTGGGGCTGCCGGGGTGGGTAGGGGTGGTGAGTGGAGTCCAGGAAAGAAACTTAGAGGAAGAGAGAGGAGTATTCAGGGTGTCCCTGATTTCGGAGACCAGGAGTAGCACTTGCTGTTACTAATTATTATTTACTGAGTATCGACCACGTGCCTGCCACTCCCCTCACTTCTTTGTGTACATAATCTCATTTAATCCTCACTACAAGTCTATAAAGTAGGTATGGGATCCCAGTTTACAGACAGGTAAACTGAGGCAGAGAGAGGTTAGTGATCTAAGGCCACATGGAATTGGCCAAGCAGGGATTTGAACCCAGCTCAGTTTGCTTCTCGTGTAAAGAGGCGTTCCCAGGGCCAGGGAGAGGGGCTTTCCCGGAGCCCAGGCATGGTAGACTTGGGTTTATTTTCAGGGTCTCCTCCTGGATCCTGTGCAGGAGACAAGGGCCCGCACCGCCCGGTTTCCTGTGAGGCTGGGGCTGCCCTCTGGGGTCAGGCCAGGCGCCCAGGGCGGTGGCGGTGCCCATGGGGGAGGGGGCGCGGAGGGGGGATGAGCCCTCCCTGAACAAAGGCTGGGTGGGAGCGGCCTGTGGCTCCCCACCCCGCCTCCCCCAGCGCCTGCTGGGCCGGGACAACAGACAGCGAGGCTAGGCGGAGCCAGCATGGCGGGGCCCCTGCTGCCCCTGCTCCTGCGGCTGGGGACCCTGGCGCTGGCCGTGGGTGCGGGAGGTGAGTCGGGGCGCTGAGGGCTTGGGGCGGCCAGGCGCGCGCCGGACGGGGAGGGCCCCCCCCCCCCCCCGCCCCGGCCACTATGCCTCTGGAGGGAATCCTGCAGCCAGGAGTGGGGGAAGAGAGAGGCTGCCCGGACATCTGGGAGTCTGAAGTTAATTATTTGTCTTGAGAAAGGGGGGATAAGGAGGCCCGCTGTGGGAGCTGACTTCGAGTCTCTGTGCTGGCCCTTCCCTGAGGGGACAGGCGGGCACGGAGGGAGAGTGCAGGGGCTGGGAGGGGAGCAGAACCCTTCCATGGGAGCAACCAGGTTTGTGCCCATCTCGGGAGCTCTGTCTGTGTGTGGGTCTCCCCAGCCTCCCCCTGCCCCCTCTTGTGTCTGTCTAAGCAGGATGGAGCGGTGGCAGGGAGGAGGGCTCACCGGGAGAGTGGGGTGAGGTGATGCGGGAGTCTAGCCTGGGCAGAGGGTTTCAGGTGCTGAAACCCCATCCCTGGCCACTTGCCTCGCGGTTGGCAGGGAGCTGGGCACAGGAGCCGTGCCAGGACAGAGTGCTGTTCCAGGGGACAGGATGCCCTGCACAAGGGATGGAGATGGGGACAGGCACAGAGGTTGGGATGCCGCTGTAGGCCTGCGGGTTAGAACCCCTGATGTAGGGGGCAGCAGGGGCTGGCTGGGGACTTGCTGCTGGCTGCGGGGAGCCTCCGCTGTGCTGTGCGGGGCAGAAAGGTTGGGAGAGAGAAGAGGCGCAGATGGAGGCAGGGGCTGTGTCTTCAGCCTCCTGAATGGGGACAGTGGGGAGAGGATGGGAGAGGGACAAACGGATTAGGGGACGACTGAGGGAGACCAGAGACTGATGGGATTTGGGAGGGGCACAAAAGAGCGGGCTGAGCCCCAGATTTCTAGCTTAGGTGACTAGGTAATGGGATGTGATTACCAAACCCAGGAGCTCAGGGCAAGGCAGGTTTGGAAGAGGGCAAGCTTCGTTTTGGACTAGAATCTCCTCCCCACTTGGTGGTGGCAGTGGCAAGCAGAGTGGGTGACACTGTTCTGCCCCACAGGCCTACTGTCTGTGAGAAACCCTTTAACCCCCTTAGCCACCCCAGGCCCAGCCTTACTAATGAGCTGCCGCTGTGGGGAAAGACCCAGTGCTCCTGCCCTCCTCCAGGCCCTCCCTGCCCTGGCCACCCCCACCTGGGGGAGGGGTCCTGTCTGCCTGTTCCCCTCCTGCCTTTACTTTCCTGGCTACAGAGAGCGATCAAAGCAAAGCGAGAAGGTGAAAGTGGCCTTGCCCAGCCCACGCCTGTGCTCAGAGGCGCCCCTCCCCACTTCCCCGGACATATTGTCACCTAGAACCAGGGACAGGCTGTCTTTCCTCCGCCTGGTGTGCTGAAAGCTAGTGGGCACATTGCCAGCACTTTCCCCAGACCCTTCAGGAAATGCAGCCGAGTCCTGCTTTCTAGAACCCAGCCCACCCAACATGGGGGCCACCTGGACCTTCCCCCCACCAGGCCTGGAAAACAGTGGTCAGGCTTGGGGATGGGAACAGAAGAAAGAGTTGTCCCTCCCTGAGCACATTCTCCAGAAGCGGTGCCCATTCTGACAGGTGTAGACAGGCAGTCAGAGGGTGGGGGCTACTCACATGCTCCCTGAAAAGACCCTCAGCTCAGCTGGGGCACCTTAATGTGGCCCCACCTTGCACATGTCTGTCACCCTCCCCTGCATTTCAGCCTGTGCTGGCGTCTGGGCCCTCCCTGCATGGCATGTCAGCTCCCCAGGCCATCCCTGGCCAAGTCCCTGGCCTGAAAGAGGATGGATGATCCTGACGCACCCTGCCATGGCTGGGGACCCTCACAGAGTCAGGGCAGGCTGCAGGGGACCCTGGTCTGGATGCTGCTCTGCATCCCCAGCGGGTCGGGGATCCTGGGGCTCACCCTAACAAGGACGGAAAGCTGGTCTGGGCCACTTTTGTCCACTCAGGGCTTCCTCCTCCTTCTCCCATGCCCCTGCTCCCAGCTTTCACGGCTGCACCCCCACAGACCATGTCTCCTTCCCTGTATGGGGGGGCAGGTGGACACGGCGGGGGCACAGGATGACCCTCCTCCCCCATGTAGTTCAGAGGACAGAACCAGGAACCCTGGCCGGCCCTTCATCCTTAAGCTCACACGGGATTCCTGTGCCCTTCAGGTGGGGCCGTCCCCAGGGAGCCCCCCAGGCCTGCTGACACCCACACCCACCAGCAGCAGGCACCTGCCCACTCCTCAGCCCCTGCTGGCAGCCCCCAGGAGCAGGGGCACCCCCTTCGAGAGTGGCTTGGGCGGCTGGAGGCTGCGGTGATGGAGCTCAGACAGCAGGTACCATGGAGACAGCTTGAGCAGGGGGAGGAAGGAGATAAGGGACTGGGCTTGGGGCGGGGCCCGGGGCCCTAGAACAGCGTTTTGTTTTAAGTGCATGGAGAGGCTCTTATCTGAACAGTTCTAACATCAAGTCTTTCACGCAAATGAAGAAGCCCCAGGGTATTTGTTTTGTCACTCAGATTTTCATGTTGTTTCCCGTGTTTGGGGGATGGGAACAGAAGAAACAGTTGTCCCTCCCTGAGCACATTCTCCAGATGCGGTGCCCATTCTGACAGGTGCAGACAGGCAATCAGAGGGTGGGGGCTACTCACATGCTCCCTGAAAAGACCCTCAGCTCAGCTGGGGCACCTTAATATGGCCCCACCTTGCACCTTGCACGTGTTATAGAGTGATTGTATATAAGAAAAGGTTTTGGATGAGTAAAGAAGTCCTTAACTATTGGGACAGGGAGTTGGGTGCCCATTCTGTCCAAAGGAGAGGCCTGGGAGCCCATTGCTCCCCCGTGTGAGCTGGGTTCCGATGGAGGGGGACCCACCTCTGCTCTGGAGTTGTCAGATTTCCTTCTCATCCTGCCTCAGTTTTGCACCCACAAATCTGTGGGAGATGGTGGGGGAAGCTGAGCCAGTGCCTGCCACCCCCGGCCCTCTTCCCCCAGAATAAGGACCTGAAGGCAAGGGTGCAGCGGCTGGAGGCCTGCGAGTGCCGCCCCGCCTCTCCCCAGTGCTGGGGGCTGGGGCGTGCCTGGCCCGAGGGTGCCCGCTGGGAGCCGGACCCCTGCACGGCCTGCACCTGCCAGGATGGGGCCGCGCGCTGTGGCCCCCAGACCCACCTGCCCCACTGCCGGGGTAAGTGCCAGTCCATCCGCTGGCTGGGGCCACCTTGGGGCCTGCAGATGACTCTTGGTGCCTGAATGACAGTACTGTCTCCTCAGGCTGCAGCCACAGTGGTCAGACCTATGGCAATGGGGAGACCTTCTCCCCAGACGCCTGCACTACCTGCCGCTGCCTGGTGAGCTGCTGCGACCCACCTGGATGTCCCATGCCTGTCTCCCTCACCTGTTGATACAGCCTGGTGTGCTGGATGTCATGTAATGGGTCTACCCGCCTCTCCCCCACACCTTGCCACTGTGGCCCTCAGTGGACACCCTGCTGCGACCCACCTGGATGTCCCATGCCTGTCTCCCTCACCTGTTGATACAGCCTGGTGTGCTGGATGTCATGTAATGGGTCTACCCGCCTCTCCCCCACACCTTTCCACCGTGGCCCTCAGCGGACACCCCTGTGCACACTATGGGGGCGCCCAAACCCCTTGATTTGGATCTGGCAAGCAGTGGCATGGAGGGCAGAGGACGTAGTTGCTTGTCTTTGGACATCACTCCCTCACCTGTGTGACCCTCACTGTCCCCACTCTGCCCCTGCCCCTGTCGTCTACCTCAGCACCCCGCCTGCCTGTTCTCTCTCAACTGGCTCCATGGCCACCTTCTTCCTGCCTTTCCTTCCTCCCTCTTCCGTCAAGAAAGCCCTCGGTCCTCTTCCTAGGCTCTCTCCACTCCAGGGAATTGGTTGGCACCTGGAAGAGATGGTTTCCAGGGGTCAAGGGCATCAGGAGATGAAGGAGGGTAGGGGGAGAGGCAGGACTTCTCTTTTCTGCCCTTATGCAGAGGGTGGCCCACAGACCCATAACCAACACATCCTCTGGCTGCTCTGACACGTCCCAGCCTGGGTGGGGCTTGGACGCTGGAGGCCCTGACCTCTTCTGAGGCCTGTGCAGCCACCTCCTCTGCTTCCCACAGCAGGGGGCCATAGCCTGCACCCAGAAGCCGTGCCCAAGAGGACCCTGCCCTGAGCCCGGAGCATGCTGCCCACACTGCGAACCAGGTCAGCCTCCTGCCAGTCCCGCCCCACCTGCACACACTCTGGGGACCCACAGCCATGGTCTGCCACCTGAGAGTGAGCAAGTGTGGGGCACCTGCCCACTGCCTCTGACAGCAGCCCTAGGAGTTCAGAGCCCACGCTCGACTCAGCAGACACTGGCTCTGGCCTGGGACTGAGTCAGAGACTACAAGGGAGGCCAGGCGTGGTGGCTCACGCCTGTAATCCTAGCACTCTGGGAGGCCGAGGCAGGCAGATCGTTTGGGCTCTGGAGTTTGAGGCCAGCCTGAGCAAGGGCGAGACCCTGTCTCTACCGAAAAAAAAATAGAAAGAAATTAGCTGGACAACTAAAAATATATATATAAAAAATTAGCCGGGCGTGGCGGCGCATGCCTTTAGTCCTAGCTACCTGGGAGGCTGAGGCAGTAGGATTGCTTGAGCCCAGGAGTTTGAGGTTGCTGTGAGCTAGGCTGACATGTGGCACTCTAACCCGGGCAACAGCATGAGACTGTCTCAAAAAAAAAAAAAAAAAGAAAAAGGAGACTACAAGGGAAACAGACGCACGATTTTTCCTGCCCTCAGGGAGCTTCTAATCTAGTTGAGAAGATACATTTGTAGCTAGTCTAACCCTGGATTTCAGATGCAATGACCGTAGTAAGAGGAGGTGTAGAAGGCAGTAGAGTACGTGCTTTGCCAGAGGACGGACAGGAGGGCAGGGAAGGCCATCCAGGTGGTCAGGGTGTCTCTACAGACAGTGGGTCATTTGAGCTGATCTTCAAGGGACAGTGGGATTTCACCAGCCGAAGGAGAAGGAGTACTTGAGGGCCCCCTGGGCACAAGGACAGGGTGGCGAGAGGTGTGCTGCAGGAAGTCAGTCTGGGAAGGCCCGTGGGAACAGGCTGCAGGAAGCCTTGCAGTTTGGGCTTTCTTCTGTGGGCAATGGGGAGCCATTGAAGGCTGAAGAGCCAGAGTGTGGCCTGGTGGAAGAGGTGTTTTAGGAATATTTATCTGGTATGAGCTAGATGCAGAGAGCCCAGTTAGGGGGCTGGCACAGCGTTGTCTAGGCATGGAGCCAGGGGCATGGAGAGAGCTGGGAGGAAGAGGGGGCCATGGCTGGGCTGGGGTGTTACTAGCTCATAGTCAGGGGGCCAAGGGTGCCAGATTGGCAGATAAAAATGCAGGATGCCTGTTAAATTTAAATTTCAAATAAACAACACATAAGGTTTTAGTATGAGTATATCCCATTTACTATTTGGGACATTCTTATACTAAAAATTGATTCGTTATTTATCTGAAATTCAAATTTAACTGGGCACCCTGTATTTTATCTGGCAACCCTACCCAGACAGGGGTCTCAGCTGGTAGAGAGAAAGGTGAGACAGGACTCAGACCAGTGAGGTCTGGAAGTGCAGCCTGGGAGTCTGCACCAGAGAAGTCTTGGGAGCTGACGGAACTCAGAGGAAAGGCACACACAGCTTTCTAGGAGCGTGGTGCCTCAGGGCCACTGCTAGCCTGTATGTCGCCTTTGGCGAAATAAAAAAAGGCACCACTCTCGTGAAGACACTTTATTTCCATCTGTTGTAAAATAATGGAAATATACTATGTTGGAATCAGGCACTTTAATGCCATCTGCTGGAGAGTTGTAGGTATAATAAATATTAAAATCTCATGACTGCCATCTGAATGGTGCTCCTTTGATGTGGCACCCAGTCTCACTTGGGGACCTGGGCCTGGGTTTGCAGGCTGCCCTGGGGGCCACAGGGCTGGAGAAACATGGCATCCGGAGCCCTGTGTCATCTGCACCTGCCAGGTGAGGGAATTAGGCACTGACCCCAGCCACCACCCCTGTCCCTGCTGCTTGGCATAGGCCAGGTCTGGCTGTGCAAGCCCAGTCTGGGAGTGAGACAGGGCTGCTGCTGCTGCCCAGGCATCGGGGCCTGGAGCCTGCTAGGCCAGCAGCCTAACCGGCTGGTCAATGGAGAGGGAGGGAGGGAGAAAGGGTGGGAGGGCTCAGTGTCTGCCCCGCAGGCAGGGACCGTGCGGTGCCAGGGGCCCTCATGCTCAGAGCTCAACTGCCTGGAGAGCTATACTCCACCTGGGGAGTGCTGCCCTGTCTGCCGGCCAGGTGACCTGCCTTGCCCCTCCATCCCCTCAGCCCCAGAGGGTGCAGTTCCTACTTGGGGTCATGCCTTCCCTCAGGTAATGTCCACCCACCCTGCTCTCTGGTGACCCTCCTGTCATCCTGGCAACCCTCCCTAGGCTGTGAGTATGAGGGGCAGCTTTATGAGGAAGGGGCCGACTTCCTGTCCAGCTCCAACCCTTGTCTCCAATGCTCCTGCCTGGTGAGTCCACCTGCCACCTCTGTCCAGGCCCCGCTCCTGCTTGGACACCCCTGCCCTGCCCTGGGCCATGCCTGCCACTCTTCCAGCCTCCTCACATGCCTCCCAAGAGCTGGTGCCAGTGAGGCTCTCTCTCCATCTCTGCCCTGCGCCCCGCTCCTCCGAGGGTACCCAACACCTACCCGCCATGCCCTCCCTGGGAGCCAGGCCTGCAGGTATCACAGCCACTGGTGCATTACAGAGGAGCCTGGTTCGCTGCGTGCCCATCAAGTGCCCACCCAGCCCCTGCCCTGAGCCAGTTCTGAGGCCTGGGCACTGCTGCCCAACCTGCCAAGGTGAGAGCCCCTGGCCCTTGCCTAGTGGAGCCACACGTGGCTGTTCACACCATTTCTCAAACCCCAGAGCCACCCTGCTGGTCCCTGATGGGGTTTGGTCAGTGGGGGAGCGATGCCCATCTTCTAGGCCTATGCTGGAGCCGGAACACCTTAGCTCACATTCTGCCCTTGCCACTGTGTCACTTCATGCTTATTTGTAACTAAGTGACTCTGTGCCTTGGTTTCCCCATTTGTAAGGTGCTGGTGATGGTGTCCTGTACCTCACAGTGCTACTTAGTAAATGTCTGCTTTGTGCTCCCTAAACACATAAGTCACGGGTCAGCCCTCAAGGATGACCACTAGAGTGTGACACTAAGTCACACATGAATGCAAAATGCTGTCACATGGCAAAGGCTGGAATAGAAGCAGGTGCCAGGTACAGGGGAGATTCAGAGGAAGGAGTCCCGATCCAGCTTGGGCGCAGCAGGGAAAGCAGCCTTGGGGGCAGTGCTCCCGAGGTGGCCCTTACCGGTGAAGAGCAGTTCTCCGGGTGAAGGGCCAGGGAAGGAGGAGGGCGTTCCTGGAAAAGGAATAGCCCAGGCAAAGGCTTGGAACCGGCACAGTGGGGGTGGGTGGTGTTAGGTGGGCTAGGTGGGAAGACGCAAGGAGGCATGAATGGAATGGCCAAAGCTTAAAGTGAGAGGTGACAGGGGCCAGAGACAGGTGGGGCAGGTGGGCTGTGCTATGTACTGGGAAAGGGCAGGCTAAGGAGTTTGGGCCTCACCCTGCCTGGGGCAGTGGGAGTCACAGAGGAGTTTAGGCAGGGTGTGACCCCATCTGGTCTCAGCTCCGGAGAGAGCCAAGGAGGACAGTGGGGGCGGGCCGAGGCTGGGGTCCAGGCCATTCCCACCAGGCTTCCTCTCTGCCCCCACCCCCACCCCAGGCTGCACAGAAGGTGGCTCTCACTGGGAGCATGGCCAAGAGTGGACCACACCTGGGGACCCCTGCCAGATCTGCCAGTGCCTGGTGAGTTCCGAGGCTGCTCCTGGGTTGTCCACCCCTGCCCCCAGGTCCCTCAGGCCCACCGTATTCATTCCTTCATTCCACCGAACTCATGCCATAGGCACTGGGAGGGGACCAGAGGGAGGACACCTAGTCCTGGGTGCTGTGAGGGTGGGGACTGTATGCCCAGCTCTGGGCACAGTAGGCGCTCACAAGCCAGAGGAGGAGAGAGGCAGGGCAGGATGGGATGGGTGGCGACAGCTCCAGGGAGGGAGAAACGCGGCTGGACTTGCAGCACCTGGAGCTGTGCTGTGCGATCGGTGGCCACGACTGCACGTGGCTGCTGAGCTCTTGAAATGTGGGTGGTCCAAATTGAGATGTGCTATCAGTGTAAAATACATGTTGGATTTTAAAGACTTAATACAAAAAAAGGAATGCAAAATATCTCCTGAATCCACTATGTTGATTACATGTCAAAATAACATTTTCAATATATTGGGTCAAACAAAATATATTGTTAAAATTTAATTTCATCTGTTTTTTTTTTACTAAAGTAAATGGCATAAGTTGCCTGCGTTGTGTTTCTATCGGGCAGCACAGATCTGCTACATCTTCACGGGAGTCGTGCTTACCTAGGCTGTTGAGGGCAAGCAGGGTTTGCAGGGAGCACTGGGGAAGACGCCCAGGTACAGGGACGGGGAAGGGCAAAGCCTGGGGAGGAAGGTAGGCCCACGTGGGCCCTGATGTCCAGGCAGGCACGTGAGGAGGGCTGTGCTTCCTGGGGGCTGAAGCCAGCACCCTGGAGCTTCCAGACAGCCTGCTAAGGACTAAGGACTCTGCTGTGAGGGCCATGGGGCACCCAACCCCACTGCAGCCATGTCCTCCCCCTCCCTGTCCACGCTGACACCCCCTCCCCCTGAGAAGACCCTGGCGAGGCAGGAATGTGGGTGCGAATATGAGGGATGGGTCTGTTTGGGACAGCCCGTGGGGGAGCAGCCACCATGTTAAGTACCAGCTTCCAGACACCTTATTTCATTTCATTTCTGTGACAAGCCTACGAGAGCAGGTCTATCATTGTCCACGTTTTTCAGATGAGTAAACTGAGCCACAGCGAGCAGAAGTGACATGCTAGGCTATAGGTCTGTTTAGCTTCCTAGGGCTGCTGTAACGAAGTACCATGGAGTGGCTTGAACAATAGGAATGTATTCTCTCCCAGTTCTGGACGCCAGAAGTCTGAGATCAGGCTGTTGGCAGAGATGGTTCCTTCCGAGGGCCGGGAGGGAGGCTGGTGCAGGCCTCTGCCCTGGAGTCTGGCAGTGTGCTGGCGATCGCTAGCATCTTTTGGCTTCTGCAACACTCAGATCTCTGCCTTCGTGTGTGTGTGTGTGTGTGTGTGTGTCCAGATTTCCCCCTTTTAGAAGGACCCCAGTCATATTGGATGAGGGCTCCACCCTGGTCCAGTATGACCTCACTTTAACTAATTACATCTGCAACAACCTTATTTCCAAATAAGGTCATATTCTGAGGTCCTAGGCGGTCAGGGCTTCAATATATGAATTTTTGGGGGGATGCAAGTCAACCTGTAACAACATCTAATAAGTGGATAGCTGGGATTTGAACGCTGTTTCTGCCCCTTGGCTGAGCCCTGACGGCCCCTTCGCCTGCTCCTCTTCCCCCCCACCAGGAGGGCCACATCCAGTGCCGCCAGCGGGAATGTACCAGCCTGTGCCCGTACCCTGCCCGGCCCCTCCCGGGCACCTGCTGCCCCGTGTGTGACGGTGAGTCATGGGCGGAGCAGCGTCCTGAGCTCAGAGGGCAACCTGGCGGCTCAGAGAGCTGAGGGGTGCCCAGCTCGGGTCTCCCACAAAGGCAGGGGTGGGCAGTGAGGGCCCCTGGGGAGTACCTGAAGCACCTCTTCCCAACAGGCTGCTTCCTAAACGGGCGGGAGCACCGCAGTGGGGAGCCCGTGGGCTCCGGGGACCCCTGCTCCCACTGCCGCTGTGCTGTGAGTGTGGCCGCCTGGCAGGGGGTGGGGGTGGCTTCCCGGCCTGCATCTCACTGTCCACTGCCCGTAGAACGGGAGTATCCAGTGTGAGCCGCTGCCCTGCCCGCCCGTGCCCTGCAGACACCCGGGCAGGATCCCTGGGCAGTGCTGCCCGGTCTGTGATGGTGAGTGGGGGTCAGGGTCACCACAGGAGGGGCAGGCACCAGCCTGAGAGAGGCTCCAGGTGTGGGGGGTTGCTTCCCTTGGACCTAAGCACCCGTCCCACAGGTAAGTCCTCACCTCACCTTCTCGTGGTGAACAGCACCGTGGCAGGCCGCACCCCGTGGTGGGTTGGGGGGACTGGCGGGGCCTCCTGTAGGACTTGGGTGGGTCCTCGTCAGGGTTGCGGGGAGGCCTCGGGGTGGCGTGAGGCTCCCCCTCAGACTCCAGCCCTGTACCCCCATCATCCTGTGCTCCCATCCAGGCTGCGAGTACCAGGGACACCAGTATCAAAGCCAGGAGACCTTCAGAATCCAAGAGAGTGGCCACTGCGTCCACTGCTCCTGCCAGGTAGGCAGTCCCACCTTCTCACCCCCAGATCTGGCCCATTCCTTGAGAGTCTCTCACTGAGTCTCCCTCCTAGGCCGGCGAGGTGTCCTGTGAGGAGCAGGAGTGCCCGCTGGCCCCCTGTGCCCGACCTGCCTCCGGCCCCCAGCTCTGCCCACGTGTGTGTGTGTTCGAGGGGGAGAGCGCTGCCTCCACAGGGCTGGTAACGGGGAGGGGGCTGCTAAGTCCACTAGCCATTGTGCAGTGTGTTCAGAGGCTCTGGTGGGGATGGTGAAGCCAGGGTCCCCGTGGTCTGGGAAGGACAGGGATGGGTGGGAGGTGTTCGGTTGCCCTATGACACCCCTCTTACTGTAGCCTGCGTGCTGGATGGAGAGGAGTTTGCCGAGGGCGTCCAGTGGGAGCCCGATGGTCAGCCCTGCACCGCCTGCTCCTGTCAAGATGGGGAGCCCGTGTGTGGAGCTGTGCTCTGCCCCCCAGCCCCCTGCCAGCACCCCACCCAGCCCCCTGGTGAGTGCCCCGGCCCATCCTGGCTTCCTTCCCCTGCTTTGCGGGGCCCATCCTGACCAGCCTGCCCCTCCCAGGTGCCTGCTGCCCCAGCTGTGAGAGCTGCACCTACCATGGCCGAGTGTATGCCAATGGGCAGAACTTCACGGATGCAGACAGCCCTTGCCACACCTGCCGCTGCGAGGTACCTTCTGAGGCTTGCTGCCACCCTGCTCAGCCCCTCCCGGGCCCACCCCAACTGCTGTCTCCCCTGCTCCAGGATGGGACTGTGAGGTGCTCCTTGATTGACTGCCCTCCCACGACCTGTGCCAGGCCCCAGAGTGGACCAGGCCAGTGCTGCCCCAGGTGCCCAGGTATGGTTTACTGTGCTGGGCGGCTCGGGACCCTGCTGCCCCATGGCCCCGTGGGCCAACAGGTACCTTAGAAAGCAGCAGCCTTCTGAATCGTTTTCAGTCTGACACTGTTGGCCTATAAAGAGACATAAAAGATTTCAGGAGTTTTGCAGGGCTCTGCCTTGAAGGAATATGTGAACGAGTTAGTTCACAGATCAAAAGCTACCTCGCCTCAGGAGGGCATCTCACCGGTTAGCCTTTGCATGGCGACGCTGTCTCAGACCTGAAGGCTGCTTATGCCTGACGCCTCTGTAGGTCAAGGCTCAGTATGGGGTCACAGGTTGAGAACCGATCAAAGAGTGTCTGCCCACCCCCAACAGACACCTGCGGCTAGAAACAATTGGCCTAAGGGACAGTTCCTGCTTCACTCCTGACTACTTGTCTCAATCAACAAAAAACTAGATAAAGAAATATAGAGCCACTGTATTTCTGTTTAGCCTTTCTGCTAAGTGATAATTCTATCTTGGGACTTAGAAGTTTATCTTAGAAAGATTTTGTAACCATTTGCTCCCGGAGATAGAGTTAATTAAGGGATCTCTAGAAGCTTTTGGGGAGACTTTAAACCTAAAGGAACTACCTGTTATTATGTAAATCTGTTATCACTGGCAACTGATCGCTGCACCAATAAATAAAGATGGGGGAGTCAGGGGGGTCCTCCAGCATGACACAGCTGAGAACTCTCTGGAGTTCTCTGGAACTCTCTGGAACTCACAGGTTGTGGGTGGGAGAGCAGAGATTTGTTTATCCCTTCGTGTTCCTACACCCCCGCCCCCATCCTCCGTTTCCTCTTCCAATACCACCCCCCCACCCCCCTGCCCGCACCCCCCACCCCCGGCCCGGTACACCGCCTATCTACCTGTAGAACACAGCTTCATGCAGCAGAGTTTGAGCCCGCCATGTAGGAGACTGCTGGATGCATGGGACACATTCCTGCCCGAATGGAGTCTGCGCAGGGCATATGTCACACACACAGGCACACACACATGTAAACTCTTCAGTTTCCCTTCAGAAACACACACCCGCCTGCAGGTGAATGGCCTCAAAGGCACACGCAGAGGCGTGAGCTCAGAAGCATGTGCACGCCTGCACACGTGTGTGCACAGCCCCCGCCTCCTCTCCCTCTGCAGGGACAGCTTCCAAACGGGCACTTTCACAGTGTCTCTGGGCTCCAGGGGTGGAGGGACTGTCAGGCTGTGCACCCATTCCTGCCCCCACTGGCCTTGCCCAGACTGCATCCTGGAGAAACAGGTGTTTGAGGATGGCGAGAGGTTCTCTCACCCCGGAGACCCCTGCCAAGAGTGCCAGTGCCGGGAAGGCCATGCCCACTGCCAGCGTCGCGCCTGCCCTAGGGCCCCCTGTGCCCACCCGCTGCCTGGGACCTGCTGCCAGAACGACTGCAGTGGTGAGGTGGCCGGGATGGGGGCCCCCTGAGGTGGCTTGACCCCGGGATGGCAGCTTGGCCATGGTGGGAGAGGGAGTGGCTCTCTCCAGGCCCACAGCTGTCCCTCCCCCAGGCTGTGCCTTCGGTGGGAAAGAGTACCCCAACGGAGCGGACTTCCCCCACCCCACTGACCCCTGCCGTCTGTGTCGCTGTCTGGTGAGTCTGCCACCTGGACAGCAGGAGCCCAGGGAAGTGGAGGTGGAATCCGGGAGAGGCAGGAGAGGGTCACCGGGATGCGGGTGGGAGGGGTGGTCTCCTGGGCCTCCCTCCAGCAACCCGGCCTGGCGTGGTCCATCTGTCCATCCGCAGAGCGGCAACGCGCAGTGCCTGGCCCGCCGCTGCCCGCCGCTGCCCTGTCCCGAGCCGGTCCTGCTGCCGGGAGAGTGCTGCCCGCAGTGCCCGGGTAGGAGCCGCCCCGCTCGGGCGGGCGGGGCCGGGCCGCTCCTCCCCGTCGCCCCCTCGGCGGCCTCTTCGTGCGCCTCCTTGACGCGAGCTCTCGCCGCAGCCGCTCCTGCCGCCAGCTGCCCGCGGCCGGGTGGCGCGGTCCCCGCCCGCCACCAGGAGCACTTCTCCCCGCCCGGCGACCCCTGCCGCCGCTGTCTCTGTCTCGACGGCGCCGTGTCCTGCCAGAGGCTGCCCTGCCCGCCCGCGCCCTGCGCCCACCCGCGCCAGGGGCCCTGCTGCCCCTCCTGCGACGGTATCGCCCCGCGGCGCCCCTCACGCCCACCCCAGCCCCCTGCCCATTCCCGCTCACCCTGCCCGGGATCCCCCTTCCTCCGTGCCCGCCGCTCCCACGTGGGGTTCTCATTAAAAATGCAGGGACAGTGTCCTCAGCCGGGCCCGGGAGGCACGCCACGGCCCCCCAGCCCCTCCCTGTCCGCAGGCTGCCTGTACCAGGGGAAGGAGTTTGCCAGCGGGGAGCGCTTCCCGTCGCCCGCCGCCGCGTGCCACGTCTGCCTCTGCTGGGAGGGCAGCGTGAGCTGCGAGCGCAGGGCTTGTGCCCCCCCGCAGTGCCCCTTCCCCGCCAGGGGCGACTGCTGCCCAGCCTGTGACGGTGAGGGTCAGGGGCCAGGGGACCGAGA
Source organism: Indri indri (assembly GCA_004363605.1). Taxonomy (NCBI): domain Eukaryota; kingdom Metazoa; phylum Chordata; class Mammalia; order Primates; family Indriidae; genus Indri; species Indri indri. The sequence goes on from RJWJ010005472.1 coordinate 65,426, forward strand.
GGTGGGGTGACAAGAGGTCTGGGTTAGAGTCATCTTTACTGCCCTAGAGTGGGTCTAAACTATTTATTACAGCAAGAAAAAAGCCTGGAACTGAAGTCTAGATTTTCTCCCGCCTCTGGTGCTATTTGGCTGTGTGGCCTTTGGCAAGTTGCAAAACCTCTCTGGGCCTAATTTTAACTCCTGTAAAAAGAGAGTTGACCAGCCCCAGTTCCCCAGTCTTCCCTCACACTTGTTCTATCTAGCAATTTTTGCTATATACAGTCTACCAACTGTAATTTTATTCATTCAGTATTTTTCTTCAAATTAACTAATTTAAATTTATTTAGAAAGGAGTTTTATGTCAGACTGTAAATGGAAAATTAGACTTGCCAGGAATAGATTACCATAAAATTGAATACAATTAAAAACATATTGTTAAATTCTAGTCACATACTTTTGCCTGCCAAGGCTTTGCGCCTGAGGGTCGCCCTCTCTTTTTTACAAAGAGGTGAGCAAGTGTCAGAGAGCTGCCACCACCGGGGGCCCCTGCCCCTCCTTGATTAATCAGAGGGCTGGAAGGAGCATTGGGAAGGGGATACCTGGGGCCTGCACCACCTAAATCCGCTGGTACCACTCCAGCTCTCCTGAGGTTGGGAAAATTGGTGCCTTCTGGCAGTGGCCTGCTGAGTTTTTAACCCTGGGAACAAATTCCTTGTGGGTTTCTTCCTACAGATTGGACAAGGAGATTTTTTTGCAGGCTGAAGGGGAGAAAGTTTGCCTTTTAGCCAGTGCAAACCCTGTCCCACTTGAGACTCCTTTGCCTCCTGGGCCTGGACTGTGCCCTCCCCTCCTGCCAGGTGCTAGACCTTTGAGGTGGTGGATGCCTGCCTGGTCCCAGCTCAGAGCCATGACTGTGTCCCTCCCTTTTCGCCCCTCCTCCCTGCCTCTGGCTCCTCTCTGGAAGGCTGTGAGTACCTGGGGGAGTCCTACCTGAGCAGCCAGGAGTTCCTGGATCCCCAAGAACCCTGCAACCTGTGTACCTGCCTTGGAGGCTTTGTGACCTGCAGCCGCCGGCCCTGCGAGCCTCTGGGCTGCAGCCACCCCCTCACCCCGTCTGGGCACTGCTGCCCCACCTGCCAGGGTAGGGCTGCACGTCCCCTTCCATCCCCCTTCTGGGGCTCCCAGGGGCCTCCCGCTCCCCATCAGCCCACCCTTGAGACAGACACACACCCTAGTCTTTGCCCAGCGCCCACCCCCACTCCTGTCATGCCCATCCACGCCCTTGTCTGTGCCCGCTATCACCTCATGCTTGTTGCACTCACCAAATAACCGGTCCTCTGGCTTCCATGTCTTCCTGCTCTTAAATTGTCTCTCTACCTTCCTAAAAGATGTGCCCATACTCAAAACCGTTCACTGACTCCCCTTGCCCTGGAGTCACCAATCCGGAGTGGCAACCTCCTTCCTTTCCTGGCTTCCTCAGCACCATCCTCCCTGGTGCGGCCCATCTCGCCTGGGTTTCCGGGTGTGCCCGTTCCCTTCCTCTCCTCTCCCCCCACACCGGCCCACCCGGGCAGTATGCTCCCAGCAGTCTCTGCCCCATGTCCTCCCTGCTGCCCCTGGCACTCTTGCTGCCTGGAGAGCTGCCCTTCATTTGCCGTCTGTGGCCGCTGCCTTTCCTCCCAGCCCTCACTGTCCCTGCCACGCCAGGCCATGCTTCTCTCTCCATCTCTGACTCCCTAAGCTTTGGCAGAGGTCCCCAGCCATGGCTGTGTATGTATGTGACAGTGGGGGCTCCATTAAGGGCGGCCCTTCTATTGCGTCCCCCATTCTGCCAGGATGCCTGTACCACGGCGTCACCGCTGCCCCCGGAGAGACCCTCGCTGACCCGCTTGACCCTGCCTGCTCCCTCTGTACCTGCCAGGTGAGGCGGCCCCTTTGGGAACGTGGTAACCTTTCATCTCTTGATCGTCCTCTCCGGCCAGAATGGGGCTGTCTCTTCCACCCAGGTCCCAAGGGGTACATGCTGCCTGTGACATCTTGTGGGACAGGACTGGGTTCAGGCCTCCTGGGCTAAGGGAGCTGAGGTTTGGGCCTGGCAGGCCCAGGAGGCGTGCCCACCTTGGGGCAGCGTGCAGCCTGGTTTGAGGGTGCGATGGAGTGACTTGGAATCGGAAGTGGCAGCACGACTTCTCTCCCCCAGGAAGGTTCCATGCACTGCCAGAAGAAGCCATGTCCCCCAGCTCTCTGCCCCCACCCCTCTCCAGGCCCCTGCTTCTGCCCTGTGTGCCACAGTGAGCCGCCTTCCACGTGCCCCAGCCCCAGCCCTCCCCCACCTCTCCCTCCCTCCTTCCCTCCCTTCCTGCCAGGCCTGAGGTTGGGCAGAGCAGGGCAGGGGGCACAGCCCCACCACCTAGGAGGATTGTCCCCCATAGGCTGCCTCTCTCAGGGCCGGGAGCACCAGGATGGGGAGGAGTTCGAGGGACCTGCAGGCAGCTGTGAGCAGTGTCGCTGTCAGGTATGGGGGGGAAGGGGAGGCGAGGGCTGGCCCCATTGTCTCTGGGCCCCGGGCTAGGTGGGAAGCCACTGACCTGCATCTGCCTCTCCTGCAGGCCGGCCAGGTCAGCTGTGTGCGGCTGCGGTGCCCACCCCTGCCCTGCCCGCTGCAGGTCACAGAGCAGGGGAGCTGCTGCCCTCGCTGCAGAGGTACACCC
>RJWJ010005473.1:0-68118 GCA_004363605.1 Indri indri
CAGGCTGCCAGCGTGGCTGGGTCAGGGCGTGCAGGGTGGGATGGGTGCTGTTCAGGGCAAGCTCAGAGGAGGCAGGTTGCTTCGTTCCTGCCTGGTGTAAGGAGAGAGCAGCACAGCAACAGGAGGGAAGAGATGGGGACCGGAGAGGCAGTGGCCGGGGTACACAATGTCAGGCATAGGCAGAATGACCCGTAGCGATGGTCAGGCCAGATTTTGAGGGACCCTGTTTACCAGGTGTGGACTCCACAACCCTCTCTCACCTTTGTGTTCCCCCCTCTTCCATGTTCCCCCCACTGCAGCCATTCTTCCAAGGGGCCCCTGACCCCCAGCAGCCTCTTCTGTGACCCTGAAATTCCTGTCCCAAAGCACCTGCTCCCAAGGGCGGGGAGCTCGTCTCACGCAGCATGATCTCTCCAGCTCCCGTTAGAGTACGGGGCACAGAGAGGGAGATCCAGGAGACAGTGTTGACCGGGATGGGAGTCAGGAGAGGCCCACCGACCCCTGGGAGTGCTCTGTGAGAGCAGAGATGAAAAGCCAAGAAAATGCAATCGAAGGATAGGGCACGAACACTTGCAAGGTAATGGTAATAGCACCACTCCCCTGGGGCCCAGGGGGTGCCAGGCTGGGCTATGAGTTTACATGTCTTACTTGTAACCCCCCCAGCCATTCTGCGTGGTCAGTGTTATTTGTCCGAGTGTATAGACGCAGAAAATAAACGTCAGGGAAGTTATGTTGACCGAAAGTGCAGCCGGTGAGTGTCGGAGCCAGGACTGGAGTCCAGTCTGTCTGGACTTCCCACCTCCACCCTTGCCCATCCGACCCTCACTCCTACATCCCTCCCACAGTAACCATGAGATAGTTTTTAATCCCCTACCTCAAAACTCCGTAACATTAAGAAAGGACTTCCACAACTGTTCTACCTAGAGTGGACACCCTAACTCATTATTCTCTTCCATTATATATAATGCATTGCACTTATAATTTATAATGATTGTTTTAGTTATGCTTAAATTACAATTATAAGCTATGGTTGTAATTTATAATTATAAACTATAATCATAATATGTTCTTGTCTATTGCATGCTCCCTGGTAGACTGTAAGCTCTGTTATCATATCTGGCACTTAGTAAGTGTTCAATAAGCATTTGTTAAAAGCATAGATGGATGGATCAAAGCCAGCTCCAAAGCCCACATTCTTTCCCAGCTCCACACGCTTAATAGATGAACACTGTTGTCCCCGGAGAGCTGAGACAGCTCACAAGGAGGATTAGATAAGCAATCTGGCCACCTGGGCTCTGGTAACTGTGAGACGTAGGATAGTTTCCATCTACAGAGGTGGTTAAAGGAGGAGAGATTAAGAGCTATGAAAAAAGGCTAAAGAAATTTTGATTTTGTTAGCATTAAAAAGAAAAATTCAACTGAGTAATTCAATAAAGGCTTCAAGAATGTAATTCAGGCCAGGCGCGGTGGCTCACGCTTGTAATCCTAGCACTCTGGGAGGCCGAGGCCGGTGGATCGCTCAAGGTCAGGAGTTCAAGACCAGCCTGAGCTAGAGCGAGACCCCATCTCTACTAAAAACAGAAAGAAATTATCGGGACAACTAAAAATATATATATAGAAAAAATTAGCCGGGCATAGTGGAGCATGCCTGTAGTCCCACCTACTCAGGAGGCTGAGACAGGAGGATCACTTGAGCCCAGGAGTTTGAGATTGCTGTGAGCTAGGCTGATGCCACAGCACTCTAGCCTGGACAACAGAGCCAGACTCTGTCTCAAAAAAAATAATAAAAAATAAAATAAAATAAAAGAATGTAATTCAGAAGGCTTATTGCTTCTTCACTAAAGGAAGAAGATAAATTGATTTTAAGTTTCATGAAGTTAGGCACACGGGAGAATCTGCTGCATGAGAAAGCAGAGAAAGGAGTCCATTGTCCGGAGAGGTGCTTTTCAGGAGCACACAGGCTTTGCCCACACACCTGAGACAACTTGGCTTTGAGGCATGGTATGGGCAGACCAAATTTGGTCTCGCCTGCATTCTATTAGGGAATTCGCCTAAGCAAAGCATTCTAGGGTCTATTTTTTTAATTGACAAATAAAATTTGGGTATGTTTATTTATATTTATATTTTATTTACATATATTTCCAATATGTATACATTCTGAAATGGCTAAATTGGGCTAGTTAACGTACGCATCACCTCACATACTTCTCGTTTTTTGTGGTGAGAACACTTAAATATGGTCTACTAATAAAATAATGTAGTCATTGGTTTATGTAAGAAGCTAAAATTGTTGAATAAAGGGGTTCTTGCTCCAAATTAGAAAATACTTTATTTTAATATTATTCTTAAAGAAATTCCAGTGAAAATGATGCCGTTACCGCTATCCACCAACCTACACACACACACACACACACACAAATTTAAAAATCATTTTCAATTTTAAATAGTTTATTTACATATTTTATTTAAATTTTAAGTATTTTACTCAATTTTAAAATAGAGGTTAATTCTTACTCAAAAGAATTGATTTAAAATGACACAAACCTGGTGACAGACCCGTACTACACACGGAGCCCCATCTCGGACTTCAAACTGCCCCTCAGGTAACAAAGCAACATGAAAATGGCTACATGAAAACCAAGCCAGCCTTTCCCTGCATCAGGGATCTTCATTCTTATTCAATATACTGAACGAAGTCTCCAACAGAGCAAATGAATTACTTTATTAAACTATTTCACAGGAGACTGTGCTCCAAGACAGTTCTCAGACAGACCCAGGACATACAAAGTCATGTCCAAAGGCATCACTCTACCTCCAGTTTCTGCAGTAACCAGTTCACTGTAAGTATTTCCTGAGCCTCCAGATAGGAACTTAGTGTGTGACTTCAGATATTGCCACCTCCCAAGTTAACCAATTAGATGTGATGGTTAATTTTATGTGTCAACTCAGCTGGGCTAAGGGCTGCCCAGCTAACTAGTAAAACAGCATTTCTGGGTGTGTCTGTGAGGGCGTTTCCAGAAGAGACTAGCATCTGAATCAGTAGACTGAGTAAGGAAGACCTGCCCTCACCAACGTGGGTGGCATCATCCAATCCATCGAGGGATGGTGAAGGAAGGAATAGTTCACTCCTGTGCTCAGGCTGGGACATGCATCTCCTGCCCCCTGACATGGTATCTCTGCTGCACCCCAGTCTCCAGACTGGGCCTAAATTACCCACCCGCTTTCCTGGTTCTCCAGCTGCCAGCAGCAGCCTCCTCGAAAGCCGTTGCTGTAATGAATCTCCTCTTGTATATATCTATATTTATTTTATAGGTTCTGTTTCTCTGGAGAACCCTAATAGCTTATACCTCCCAACCCCTACTTTAATTGTCAAAAACAAGCTGACTCTGATTTGCAGTTTTGTTAAATAAAAATCCCGATGATGACGTAAATTCAGGTGATTGGAACAAGGAAAATTAAGCCAAAATTCTGTGTAACACTAAAAATCAAGAAAGGTTTATAATGAAAAGTTATTCTCACTCTGCTTTTCAATCCCACTCTGTACCTGCTGTGATGGGTACAAATACGTAGACTGTAAAGCAATGAGACCTCTCGTCCTATCCCACGGGGATGCCAGAGTTACCTGCAATATGCCATACTGATCAGCTAATGTGAGCACTCGGGGAGTTTGTAATATAGACCTTTACTGTGTGTGCACTGAATGGCCAACAAATCCCAGAGCAAACTCTAAGAAGGCAGCATGATCTTTCCCCGCTGGATGTCATCAGAGAAAGTCTCCTGAAAAGAAAATATTCAGCATGTAAATTAATTTAAAATTGAGCAGGGTAGTTTTACATGTTGAAACTAATAAGATTAACCAGAAGGAACTGAAAGAGAAAATCAGTATCAAGCCTGAGTGGGGAAAAAATGCTTGAAAAAATATAGCCATAAGAGAGCTGAGTCATTTTTGACAGAATTTCAAGGCCCTGTGAAAGTCCCCAGAGTGGTCTTGGGGGTGACATAAATCTATGTAGCCTCTTCTTCTTTGAGCCAATCAATCAGCTGCTCTCCAGTCCTGCGGTGGGTGGCATCACTGGGAAGAGTTGTTGACACTGTCACACAGAGCAGAGAGCACAGCCTTCTTTGATCTTGATGATGGGCTTCATGGCAACTACCTTAAACTGAGCCAGAGATCACATCGGATGACGGGGAAGGAGCAAAGGATGACTTTTGACATGAGATCGAGACAGGTGGTGAGACTTCAAGAACAATGACACGAAGATAAGTGAGTTTCACATTCGATATTACCTTGCTGCTCTGAAAACCCAAACATCCATGTGTTAGGGGCAGAAAGTAAAATGTATGATGAATAGGATGTGAAACTAGCCAAACAGACTACTTGTATTTCACCGTGATGGTAAATGAAAGTACAGAAAGTCCAACGGCTAAGTGAATGTTTAAGGTTTCTCAGACAACATCTCCGAGGTCTCTCCAATTGTAATACGCAAATGTTGTTAGCAACAATCAAACGCACAATTTACATATGTGATTTAATGATTTTTAAATACATTTGGGGTTCTTTTGAGAGTTCTGAAATTTCCATAGCAGCTGCATACTTCAGACCTGGTGGCATTTGGGGAAATACTTGTCAAATCCATCTTGGAGCCAAAACTGCCTGTGTGTGCCTGTGTGAAAACCAGTTTTTCCCTACCGTTAAGTAAAAATTCCATAAGCAAAAAATTCGTGCATTGCGTCCGGTAGAAATACATCTTTCCACTGAAAATGTTACCCTAATACACTTCATTATAATGTTTACAGTGGAAATAACAGAAACACGCGTGCCCTCTCTTTCTCATCTGTGACCTATTCCCCCACTTAATTAAGAGACGGAGAGCAAGCCGGCAGGAAGTCAACAGTGGGAAATGTAACTGCTCTCCTCTGGGTTAGAGGGAGCCCTTGAGATGCCACCCTACATCTGCGGCACCCCGGTTTCCTCCTCCATGACATATAGTTCTTTAAGGAATAGCTTAGAAAGTTCTGACTTAGAACTGTGGCCACGGCTCTTGGCATCACATATCTGCAGACTCTGGCCCAAATGGGTGAAATAAGTCATTGCTAATTTATCAGCCAGTTCAGGTCTCAGCTGCAGTTTTCAGCTTTGATCAAAGCCAAAGCCCGTATCATCGCAACATCATGTGTGAGCCTGTGTCTGGCTCAGCAGCGGCTGGGCACACCAAGGAGAAGCACAGAGGGGACCTCGAGCAGGGCTGGGCCACCTGCTCCCCTCATTAGGGCGGGATGGAACAGTGCAGCTGACTGGCTCAGGGACAAGGGGGTGTGCCGTGGGGCTGGAACTCAGGAAGGTTAGTGAGGTGCTCCCAAGGGGCTGGAATTCCATCCCACCCGCTGGCACTTATTAACTTCAACTAAGTACCAGGCGCTGGACTTGGCACTTAGAGATGAGTAGGAATTCAGCCCTCAAGGACTTAGCATCCAGTGGGGGCCCCAAACTCACAGAGACGGCTAATTCTCATACAAGTCAGACCGACAAGTGCACGCGTGGGGAAGAAATAAAGGACCATGGCAAACAGAGAAAGGAAACAAAGAAATAGGAGAAAGATAGACTACAAGAGTAGTTTGGCTGCAAATTCACCCATAAAAGGGAAAATTAGGGGAGAAAAAAAGCTTCCAGGACCTTTTCTCCCTTCATTCATATCCATTTACTAAGCACCTTCTACATGCAAGGCCCAATAGATAAACTACAGTTCCTGCCAGCCAGGACATCGAGACAGGAACCCAAACAACGTGGAAAATAGATTACAATAATGCATGGTGAGTTATCTCCCGCTGCAGAGCACTGTGGGAGACAGACTCTGCCCCTGGGGGAGAATCCGGAGGGCTTCCTGGAGAAGTCAAGGCAATTAGCCTTGAAGGATGAGTGGAGCTTGAACTTGCCAGGACGGGAGGTTAGCTTTGACTGAACTCCTGGGGGCCTGAAAAGGTAACAACGCCAGCTCGCAGAGCTTTCTTCTTCTTACTGGAGATTTGAAAGAAGGAGGCTCACAGCCTGCAGGCTGCACACCCTGCGCTCTCTTAAAATGGGGGCTTTCTTTGAGATACGGCACCATTCAGAGAAGGTGGCAAGGTGCAGCCGTTCCCCGGGGCAGCAGTGAGACCAGGAACTCAGGGAGTGCCAGGCAAACGGGAAGGGACGGACCCAAGCCCCTGCCCACCCAGCGCAGCTCCCTCAGGGCTTCTCATTGGGAGTCGCCCTCTCGACCTCTGGGGCTGCCTCCTCCCCCCACTCCTGTGACCTCCACCTCGGTCCCCACCCACCGCTGTCCCCACCCACCGCTCCTAACTGGCTGCGCAACCCGGCCGCTGCTCTGACTGTTCTGCCTCCCTTCCTCCTCTGGAAAACGGGGCCCGCTAAACAGTATCTCACAGGGTCCGCCAGGAGAGCAGGTGGACTGGCGCGCAGTACGGCACTCGGCCCCGCTGAGCACGCACAGACTTTTGTCATAGTTATGATTTTATTAATAACGGAACCCGGCCACACCCCTGACTTCACCATCATTTATAAGCCGGTAAGTCCCGTGTCCGCACCTGCGGCTCTCCCCTCTTCGCCAGTGGCCTGCCCTGAAGGTCCAATAGCCTTATGGACATCACCCCAAAACCCCAACAAGCACCTCAAACTTTTCAGACCCATCTAAAACTGAATTCATTGTTTTTCCTCTACACTGGCCATCCGGAACTATTTCTAATTCCCTGGACATGCCATCGCTGAAGACAGGCCTTTGCCTGCCCCGCCCCTGCTCCCGCTGGCTCCCCGGGCCCCGTCCAGCCAGAGCTGGGCGCCTCCCTGCACCTTCATGAGGTTCTGGGTCTGTCTCCCCCTTGGGAGACTGTTCTCTAGAAGTCAGTTTATTGCTGGTCTTCCCACTAATCTTGGAGTTTCCTGAAGTCAGGAATCACGTCATATTTGCCTGAGGTCTCCTGAGCCCACCGGGTCTAATGTAGGCATTCCGCTAATGACTGGTCAACCCACGAATGAACGGACCCAATGTCAGTCGTGTAGTATAAACAGTACCAGCGAAGGGAGAAATTGATGTGGCATCTCTCTTTTTCCTTTTGGCTTAATTTCCTTAGGACTCTCCAGAACATGCCACGTTCTGTCTTACGAGAGTAGAATGGCTCTTAGACTCTCTTCCCCTCCTTTTTCTTCCAGACTCGCTTCCTGCTGCTGCTCCTGCATTCACGGACTTCTGGAAGGTTTACCTTTCCCTCAAATTTCTCACGGCGATTAAGAACTACAATTGCCACCGAGCGGCCCAGTCTAGCACAGAGAAAGCCACCCAACATTCACCAGCAGACTTTAAAGGCTGACAGTTGAAACAGCCAAGAAGGTTCATTAAGCACAGAGCAACAGAAAGGGCAGGGGAAATGGAGACAGAACAACTCCCTGGGGCCTTGCAAGATAGGCTTCTGTGATGAAACATTCCTGAAGGAATCTGGGGAAATCGCGTTGCAAAACGGCACCAGACGGCAGGCTGGAACAGCGAGCCCCGCACAACTTCACGGTGCCACAGATGCTTCCTGTGGAGGGAACAGCACGCCACAGGGCCACTTGCGAGGCACATGCAAAAATCTGCCCAAACATGCCCCAAAGCCAAGGCCTTTTCAACCTTCTCAACTCCTTCTTTACAAACCATCTTTCCTCCCCTGGCCTAGACGTTGGAGGGTTGGAGAGTTTTGTGACACAGGCCTGCCTATCTCACTTTGCAGCTGAGAACTGGTCAAGGAGAATCAGGTACACTGGGTTTTTTCTAGAGGAGCCAGGAGTAAAAACTTTGGTCACGATGCCGTGAGTGACTTTGAAATAGATGGGGCTGCTTTCCCACGCAGGACCAGTGAGAAGTGAAGAGGCATCTTCAAAACTATAGAATAAATGCAACGTGCAGAAACTGAGGGCAACTCCGCTTTTCAGAACACCTGTGAGCCGAGGAGGCAGCAGAGGGTGAACTGTAAGTAAAGTGACCATGCGCTATATTGGCCAAAATATATCATTTTTGAGAGCAATATCCAGATAGTCTTAAAAATCATTTTTTGAGAGCAAAGGGAAGAATTATTACTTATTACACCTGGACAACTAGTTGTAAACCAGCACTGCCCAGGCAAATAAGTGCCTTCGGTGACCTCATCTGAGTAATGCAGTCTGTGAAAAAACTCCTGAGATGAAGAGAAGACAGAATACCTAGGTTATAAAGGCCAAAACATACTTTTGTTTTAAAGAGGCTCTCTCTGGACTTAGCTCTTTGACTTTTTTCTGATGCAGTTTCCACCCACATCGCACAGGCATTTCTTATCAGCGAAAGCAAGCAATGAAATATAGGAAGGACCAGAGGGAAACAGGCCAGAACTCTTGTGAAAGTCTTTCAACACACTGCACGCCGCTGCAGACAGGAAAGCATTTAGCAAGAGGTGCACGAGCTATTGGCAGCTGCAAGCAGATGATTCCAAGGTGGCTGTCATCTGACACACAGCAGCATTTCTCCCCTTTAAAAATGAGCCCCTAAAAGCAAAGCTTTGCCTCACATGCCCAAGTGTTTCTGCACTGAAAAACCATTTGCTTTCCAATCAGGTGATTTTGGAAAGGGGGTGAGAAACAGATACACAGCCTGAGGGCTGGAAACTTCCAGGTTCCTCAGGCGTCAGAACTGGCTGACCCCACGGCGTGGCCTGTGCCAGATACTTCAAGGGCAGGTGGTTTGAGAGGAGCTCTCTTCAAGCCCAGCTCCCTCTCCTCAAAATAAAACCACCAGAAAAAATCCAAAGTCAGGGTGACCGTGATTTTTTAAAAACAAACAAGAAAGCCCAACAAACAGTGTAAAAACAAAACAAAACAAAAAAAAAAAAAAACAGGAAGGTTGTCTTGCAAAAGATTCTTCTGTTCAGTGACTAAAATTTTACTGCTGGATTCTTCACCAAGAAGAGTTAGACCTGAATCTTCTCACCCCACCCTCAAATACAAACCTAAAGGAGGGAGGGTGCGTCCCACCCATCTCAGACCTCCACTTTTGGAGCCACTTCGCCATGAGGCTCCCAGTGCCAGAGCACAATGTGGGCCATGAGGACGACATTGCCGAGATGCTCACAGAAGGGAGGAGGGGCCGCTGCCTTCCCTGGATGGTGTCGGAGCCGCGAGCCTGGACAGCCCAGTCTCAAGGCAGCGAGGCCACCTGACCTGGCTGCAGCACTTGGCTGGGGACCGTTGGCCCTTCTGGGCTTAGCACAGCTGCTGGTCTTGAGCAAGCCCTTGATTGCCCTGAGACAAGCCATGACTGCCAGTCTCCCCGGAGGCTGACACCATGAGCAGCTTGCTGAGCCGCTCAGGGGCCAGACAAGCCGACCAATTTTTAACACGCATATTCTGGGTGTGTGGCCCACAAAAGACATGGAAGGTCCCTGAATTCTGTTTTCCACTGGCTGTCCCCACAAATTCTATTAACCCCCAAAACATTGCCTCTGCCACTTCCCCCTCCCCAGGCACAGTGCACGTTTTGGCAGAGGAAACCATTAATGTGAACCAAGGTAAGATTCCATTAACTCAAAATTGGCTGAAGTGAAATCATTCACACTAGGCTGAAGTTTAACTTCACCCAGCAAACATTTTCTTCTTTCAGCAATTTAAATTTATAAACCATATTTGGTCAGGGAAGTGTCAAAATACATCAGAGAATACATTGTTTCAACACATCTGAAGCACTCACTCACAAGTAATTGTTCCAGGAAATAAGCCATTGTTAAATATTCAGTCACTGTAGCTCCCTAAAGACCCCTAAAAGGCACCATTTCCACCTTAGTTTGGTTACTGTAACTCTTTCAAATAACCTAATATTCTAATTGATGGTTCTTTAAATTAACCCAAATGAGTGTCATCTCATTCTGTTTGAAATGAAAAGGGTCCTGTGTCCAACAAACATTAACAACTGAACTGTCCAGTGTTTGACATTAGTCCCCAGTAAGAAGGTGGTATCAATGGTGCTTCTTTGTTTACATTTGAAAGTGAAGATCCAGAGGTTTCCGATTGCTCCGTCCCATGCTCTGTGCCCTACAGGAGATGTGAACCCAGCTGGGAAGGCAAGACTAGCCCTTTTGAGAATAATCCCATCCCAAAGTCTAGCGTACTGAGTCCACGCAAAGCGGAAAATCACAGAAGGCAGGAGATTGAGCAGGTCACACCCCTAAGCTCGGAAGACTGTCTCAGACCTCCGGCACTTTGCATGCCCTGCCTTTCCCTGTGCCAAGACAGCCCTTTCCTGCCACCTGTGCCGTCTGCCAAATTCAGCCCCACGACACCTCCTGGGGCCCCTCTGTGCCCTGGCCCTCCTGTTCTAATCATGGCACTAGCGTGTCCGCCATCTGTCTACTCACTGCGCTTGCCTCTGCCATTCATTGCACCTCACATTTCATGTCATCATGGGCATCTTTCTCCACAGCTAGACGGTGCACTTCTTGAGGGCAGAAGCCACGTGTGTCCATCTGGGGGTTGCCAGCATCTTGCAAGGAACCAGGCACAAATTAAGCTCTCAATAGAGCTTTGCTGAATGAATGAATGAACTGACCCCAGGGAACTGACCCTCTGTGGAAATTTCTTGGCTGTCAGAAATTAAGACATAAACCAGTGGTGCCACATTTTTGCCCAGTAGCCTTCCTGCATCAGAGTTTTTGCAGCCCTGTTGAGTGCAGTCACAAAGGTGCTACCATTTCTCCCAGAGTGGTAAGTCCATCAGCTGAGTGGACAATCAGTTTTCTTTCCATGACCCACACCTGTGATTCCTCAGCTCCCTTTACATCACACAGCACTGGACCCTGTATTCATCTGGCCTCTTTCAACAGTCACCCACCCTCAAGCATCCATCCGTAATCACCGCCATGGCAGCCACATATCTTACACGATACGACCTGTTCATAACAATAAGTTTATCTTCTGGAAAAAGAAAATGCAATCTCATCAATCACCCACGCATCTGAACAAAGTACCAATGTTCTCAAGATGGACTTACATCAAGACCCTCTAAGACACGGTGTGAATTATTTGGCCCTTGAATGCAAACGATGCATGAACACATCAGGAAAGGATTTTTAGCTGCCTTCCTTTAGCATTTTAGCATTTTCAACTTCTCTGACCCAAGTAGTCAGCTGGACTTAATTTCTTTCTGACTTCAGTTTTCCTATTGTTACCCTCCCTAATATGTCTGTTGCCAAAGAACCTGCATCCCAACTCCAAAATCTTATTTTAATTGAAAATTAATCAGCCTTTAATCTTTCATAACTTCATTTTGTTTCCAAGGTTTGAGTTGCTCTTTAACCTCAGCCAGGTTCTAACTTGCAATATTCTGATTAAACTTGATTCTAACTTGTGCTTCAATAAAAAACGTCCTCTAAAACCTGTCCTATGTGTGGTCAGGTATAATCACTGGATTTGGGGGTAGGAGGTTGCACAGGGTTCCACCTCCGATGTGCCAAGACCCCCTCCTGGTGCTGTCTGCACATTCCCACCCCCACCCTTGCCCAAGCCCTGTGCTGGCGAAAGACCAGAAAGTGAGCCTCCTCGCTCCCAGGAAGACAGAGGTGCCAATGGCCCCCAAATTTCTGTATGTCCACTATCTCTCCAACAGCATCTTCCTCAGTCAACTGGTCAAGCGCATCCTGGACTGACGACAGAGACAGGCAAGCTAACAGGGGACATGGGGATGGGGGTGCCACGGTGGCACATGGAAGAACCTCTGTCTCCACGTCATCAAGCTGGCTTTAGTTCTGGCTTTCCTGCTAATGAGTCCCATAAGCTTTGAAAAGGTGTGTCACCCTCTGCACCTCAGTTGCTCAGATGTAACAGAGCAATAATAATACCTACCCCAAGGGGGGTTAGGAAGATTAATGAAGATGATACAATTAAGGCACCAGAGCCTGACACACAACAAGCACTCAATAAATGTACACTCGATGTATCTATCTATCAATCAACTCCATGTATCTATGTCTAAATATATCTTACTCCTTTAATCTATTACCAGCTTCTTGGAAGCAGACACCATTCCTGATTTATCTTTTCACCCATCAGAGAAGGTAGGCACCAGGTGCTAATTGATTTAATGTTGTTAAATTCACACTCTAACCAAACTTGCTATCATTTTTTATTATTTTAATTACCATAAGACATTGCTAGACAAAAATATGGGCTTCTCTCTTTTCCTTTCCATACCAGCTTCCTGGGATAATTTTTAAACCTCTGTACATCATCCCACTTCTTACGAGAACATCTGCAATCCAGAACAGTAAGAAGCTTAGGGACTAGCCCAGCAGAGAGCTGCCACATCATACAGGTAATGGCATATGCAGAGAGAGAGAAGGACAGAGAGATAGAGACAGAAAGAGACAGAGAGAGAGAGACAGGGACAGATTCAGCCAGGGGGAGAGAGACAGAGAGAGAGAGAGAGTAACCCCAGTGAACCATTGCATTACAATCCAAAGCCCATCTTATTTTTATGAGTACTCCACAGAGTCCTTCACTAGACTACACTGCATCTGGCAAGACCAATGATCTGTTTATTTGGGCAAAATAAAGGCAAAAGGTAGTAACCTGTTGCACCAGGTAGGCAGTAATTTTTCCCCTAACATACAGAGACAGTCGAAGTCAGGTTGAATCTGTTGGTTTGAAACAGCTGGGTAACACTTAAACGTCTACTTCATCCCACATGTGGAAGGTACATTCCAGAGGAATCTTGAGCATTAAAGATATTTTTAGCAAAATTCCTATGAGTGTTGACTATGTGACAGGTGCTGCAAAAGGTATGGGTGGCATAGAGACGTCCCTGTCCTAGCACGGGGAAGTGGTAATGAAGCAAGGGCATCAAAACACACTAGGTGCATTAGTGCCACAAGAGAAGATGGACCGCGGGGACCTGGGGTAGGAAACTGGCCATTCAAGTTTGCAGATGAACTCCACAAATGGGGTCCACTTTAAAAAGTAGTTCAAGTGAAAATTCGAGTTCATTCAAAATCACACTTGGTGTGGTGTCCAGATGTTCCCAACCAAAACCAATTCATGAAAAACCCTGAGAAAATGTGCCCAAACCATCCCTCTTCTGTGGCTCTAATTGTCAACTGGGGGCGACAGCCCCACAGGCAAATGCCCAGCCCAGAAAGTGAAATGCCTGTGCCTTTCCAGTTTGCTACAGGAGGATTGAATCTACCCTGGGACAGAAAAGACTCCTGCACCAAGAAGTTTCCTAAACCTGACCACCATGTGAGGAATAAGAGCTTCTCCTCTCTTAGGCCCCCACACTCTGTCTCCTTCCAGTCCATCAATGTGGGTTTTTCAGTCAATCAGCAAACACTACGGCGTGGCCACCACGTGCAAAGCATCAGGCCTCCCCTGGAATACCAAAACGAAAAGACCCCACTCTGGAGGACACAAGCACTTGGTTCTTGACCTTGAGTTTAAGTACTCGCCGGCAGGCAAACTGCAGGGACAAAGATGAAATTTGCAAATCTATACACTGGGCTCTTGTTCTGACTCTTCTCCAAGGTCAGGACAACTTCCCCTGGGGCTCTCTGGAGGTCGGAGCAGCGCGGTTCTTTGTGTTGAGCTATAGGAGCTGCTGCCTCCACACAGGTGGCCGTTCCTTGCCCACTGCCCAATGCCAGAATCCCTTCCCCAAGTCCCACCCCAGGAATTGCAGCTGGATTAACTTCCAGGGCCTCCTGCTCTGCGGAGCCCCACCCCAGCCCTCGACGAAGCCACACGACCTCTGGTTAGAACACGTCCCCCCGTTTGTCTTATGGTCTGTGCTTCGAGCACCCTCGGCCACTGGGCCACCCAAGCCATCCCGGGTTAATTGCCAGCTCCCGTCTCTAAGCCAATTGCCTTCTACCCCGTTATTATTTTGCCGCCCATCAATCAATTGCTGGCTCATTACAAAATTAGCATCCCCACAGTTGCCACAACCTACAGATGACTGTTTTTGTCTGAAGCTTTTTAAAAAGCAGATTCTTCAGGAGCTATTCTAGATAAACATATGCCAGCCTTATATATAACCAGGATTTTGGAAGAGGGCTATGCATTTTACCTTCTGATGAAAAATGTCATTCTTCCACCAACCACCAGTGCCCATCCGCCTCCCCATCCCAAACCGAGTCTATTCTGGTACCTGAAAGTCTATCTACTGCTTTGAGTTAAAACTTAGAGGATCTTTGGGAAACTGGATTTATACTATACTAGCTGTATTTTCACTCACTGTAGACTTTACTGATCACATCAGTTGTCCACAGCTGGTACTGAAGGAGGGACCTGCTGGAAGGAGGGACAGAGCTGGACAGAGGGACCCCAGGACCAGGCAGTGCCACAGAGGCAAAGGGGGTGTCCAAGGCCCCCAGCCTCACATCTTCATAGCAGTACCTGGGCCTGGTGGAAAAGTGGAGAAAATATGACACTTGCTTTCTCTGCCATGTGTAATCCATTTGGGAGGCACCTTCCTTGAAAGATCACAGCTCAACACCTTCTGTCTATCTCTGCCATGCCCTATCCCTCAATTTTATGGAAGTTATTATATGTCATTATACCCTTTTACCAACTTTGAATGGTAGGGGTAATTTTTTTTTAATTTCTTAGATGAATGGCCATATTTTGGCATATTAATGATGATGTCAAAGAAGCCCACCTTGCCTTCCTTCTCAGGTATTTACTCGAGGAAACCATATTCTTTCCCAAGCAAAAGCGTCATGATGCATTTCCAGAAGCAGGAGACCCAGCTGGAGCCCAAGGCAAGAGATGTCTGCGCAGGTCTGGGAGCAGCGTGGGGTGCAGCTCCCAGGACTCCACTGGCATCAGGAACCAAAGGGCCTCCTGGGAGACTCCACCTGCAGTTAGAGAAAGGCAGGAGCACGGGCCTCACCAGGCAGCCGTGTGCCGGATCCACGGGGGACGAGCGTCCGAGCACTGGAGCGGCCGTGACTCACACTCACCCTCCACAGGCTCGGGTGCACCCGGGATTACAGGAGTTGGTGGTATACCAGAGAGGAAGGCTTTGGGCTGGAAGTGACAGAAAACCTAACCTCAGTGGCTTAAATAAATAAGGGACTTACTCATCTGGTTCAGCAGCCCAGTGCTGAGGTCCCAGCGATATCCTGGCCTCTCCCTCAAGGTCTGCAGTGGCGGGAGCTGCTCTGTCACATCTGCCTCTTCCCGGCAGCAAGGGGAAGCAGCCCTGGGGCAGAAGTCCTCAGGGCCCTGAGCAAACCGTGCTGTGTGTTGCCTCCTTGGCTGGCACTGTGCCCACGTGGCCACTCCTCGGTGGCAGGTAGTGAGGGCAAAGGCATTGGAAATAGAGGTTGGGACAGCCAGCCCATAGTATATGGCCCAGGAGGACACAACAGCAGAGGAGCAGCTTTTGGAGGAAACGGCACTGCTCTAACACCCACAGTCCCCAACCAGGAGAGCAGCGTCCTCCATATGCAAAGAACACACCATGACTTGGACACACCAAGGACTGATTCATGTCGGTAATGGTGCCACCCTCAACAGTGTGCCCCTCACCCCCATGCTACAGTGGGAGGTGGTCCCAGGAGCTTTGGGACAGCCCCCCAGAGCCATCGGTGAAGGTCTAAGCACCCCTGTGGCATACAGAGGTCTCCCAAAGGAGCTCCAGCAGGGAAGGGGGATAACGAGAGATGCCACAAAGGGGAAGAGGAGGAGCTGTCCTGCATCCAGAGGAGCCCTGCGTTCTTCTGGGAATCACTGAGCGAGAGCTCGCCAGGGCCAGAGGCCCCACCGTGCAAGAGGCCGTTGGTGTCTTTGGGTATTTCAGCTGGAGGAAACACAAGGAGCTCCAGCACCTGGAATCTAGTGATCGTGCGACAGAACAAAGGATAGACCAAGTGACCATTTGCTCGGGCACTGAATTGAGAATTCATTTGTGAAAAACAAAGTCTTCTTTTCAGATGAAGAGAGAAACTAAAAATTTTTAGAGGGTCTGATGTATGCCAGACTCTTTACACAGACTGTCTTATTCAGTCCTTATAATGGCCCTATAAATGGGCATTATTTTCATTTACTGATAAGAAAACTGAGACTCTAAGATTTGGAAAACTTATCTAAGGTCATGTAGTTAAAAGTGGTAGAGCCAATTTAAAACCCATAGACTTTCCGAATCCAAAGTCCACAGTCCATTCCGAACACTGTGTGTGTTCAAACAACTACAGTTCTATCCGAAGAACTATTTTTAATATATGCAATGCCCCCCCTATATCTAAGAAGATTTAAAATAGCTAACCCTACCTTGTAATGTCCGTCAATGACAAAGATAATGAAGATGTCGGGATTTTTCTCAAAGGCATGAGAAGGTCAAAGTCCAGGACAGACACAGACTCCCAAGCCCCTCTAACAGTGCTGCCTACACCAGGGTTAGTGTCCTTGCTGCAAAATTGAGAAAGTCACCCATAAAATGGCTCAGGGCCAGGACTGGGGTGAAGCAAACGAAACGCAATTTAAGGAGGAGCCAAACATCAGTAATCAAAATAAATAATAGTTTAATGCAATGTTTTAAAAGTAAAAATTAATGCAAAAAATCCACGATGAACAAAATCTTTGTTTTATATTTATTTTAAATAAACACAGGTTGTTTCTTCTATGACCCTGTGGTTTCCAATCAGCCATGGCCCCTGGGCACCCATGGCCTTGGTGTCCCCACAGGACAGCTTCCTGAGGGTGACAGTGGTGTGCGAACAGATTGGGCAACACTGGGCTTCACATCTAGTCACGGTTTGTGATTGCAGAGCTTCTACTCAGTTTTTCCGCTTGGTTCAAAACATGGGAGGACATTTTGACAAGTATATCTGGGGTAGGTATTTTTCCTTCAGCCCCAGGCTCCAGTTTGGCCGCACATGGCACTGAAACTGCTCGTTGTTTAGTCGGCATAGAAAGGCCACGGGAAACTGAACCTGTGGTGCCTTAGTGAGCTTACAGCCTCCTGTGGGCCAGGCCCAATCTCTGCACACAGAAGTGAACTGCGTCACCCCTTGCAAATGTTCCTATCTTTGGGAGAGACTTTAGTTTTAAAATTACCCTAACCATGTTGAAACAGCCTTGTTACCCCAAAAGACACCAGTATTTAGTAGGGGCAGACTCAAAACATGTTCCTTGTTAACAGGAGCACCGATAATTACTTTGCAGGTATTAGGCTGGGTACAAGACAATGCAAGGGAGACTAGATCAATTTGCATTAAAAAGGTGGCAAGAGCAATTAGCAGCTCATTAATATGACATAAATGCTAATTTATACAGATCCCAAGTGACCCCCAAGTTCCTGACCAGTGTAGGTAGTGTTTTAGGAAACAATGCGTGTGAATTGCCTGCCAGGCAGGGAGCAGTTGCATCCCCTCTGGCCCTTTGCAGGGGTACAGATAACAGGCACCATTGCTGGGCTGAGTGTCCACTTAGCGGTCCCCTTAGCAAGACCACAGCGATGCTCTCAGATGAAAGCACGGCCTGCGGGAATCCCACTGCAGCCCACAGAAGGCTCTGTGTTCCAAGGGGAGCCTGGTGACACTGCCGCACACAGCAAGACACAGCGATGTGGCCCTGGCCAGGGCTGCGTCCATGCCAGGAGTGGAGGGGCTCTCAGAGAACTAACTGCATGGCTGAGGTTTTTCCACCCCAAACCCGCAGTTCGTAATGATCAAAGCGATCACCTTAAATAATTGATTTATTTATACCAGTACAAAAATAATAAAACCCTGGAGGGCTGTGAATAGCATGAGATGTAATCGCACCACTCGGGAATGAGAGCAGCTGAGAAGTGCAGCGTCTGGCAACGCCCTGAGGGTGTGATTAGGGCATCCTACATCAAAGGGTGGCATCCTAAAATAGTTCACCCAGAAAATCATTTCATCCGATTTATTACAAATGACACTGCCAAGAAGAAAAGTTCCCCGAGAGCTTCTTACCTCCCCTTTCCTCTAACCCCTGAGGAGGCAAAAACAAAACGGGGAAGGAGTAGGTGGGGAGTGGGGAGTGGGCACCTCCCTGTGCGGAAAGAATGTCCCACTGTCATTCTCACCTTGACTTGCAGGTTCGCGGACGTCCAGGATGTGGTTGAACATGCACACACTCACAAACACAGAGCTGGCTCCAGAATCTGCCTCCACTCGTGAATCGTCCTGGGTGTTCCTCGCCATGTCAATGTTGCAAAGTTTTATGAAACTCAGCCTGGGGACAGGATGGCAGCAACCCCTGACCCCTGTCCCCACAACAGCATTCATCAGCTCCACAGGTGACCCATGACACAGAAGAGAGACCCTCAAATCCAACTGGATTCCAGGATGTGCTGAGCATCTGGTGTGTTCAGGACACTCTGCCAGGCGCTATGGGGTGACGAGGATGGGAGCACATCCCCAGGAGAACATCACACAGTGAACAAGACAGATGGGCTCCATGAGGCCATGCAAGGCCACACCAGGATAGAAAAGAAACGAGCCAGGAGCTGAGAGGGCTTCATGGAAGAACTTGACCCTGGCCTGGTCCCCCTGAAGAATGAGGACATTCAGCAACACTAAGGGGATATGCGCACCCGGATGAAGGGAAGAAAGGAGGCACAGGTGACTCAAGATGGCGGTCAGAACCTAGGTCTGGGGCCATCGTTCTTGAAACCAAAAACTGAGAAGTATCCCGTATCGGACCAATGGACAAGGAAGCAGAACACTTGAAATGGGAACTGACCCAGGAAATGTGAGATAGGGTCACTACATTGGTATTTCTCAAATTTGGATCATCCCAGGATGAATTCTCAATGCTCTGTGGCTTTCTGAAAAGTGAAAAGTTTTCTGTTTCCATTGTGGTACTCATCTTAAAAGAAGACACTGCTCTGTGCATATTCCGAATCACCTAGTTAATTTCCCAGCAACACTGCCCTCCTTGCCTACGTTCACGTCTGCATTTAGGGCGGTGTTGGTGCCACGTAGCTCTGTTTAATAGAGAAAAGAACAAAGGCTGACTCGATACACAAATAATATTAATAATAATGAAATTGAGCCAAGTGAAAGGTCCAATGACATCACGTGGCACAGTATAAGAGAAAATTTCACAGAAGCTCAAACAGAAGACTCTGGTGGGAGACTCAGCTAACAGGGACAGGGCAGTGTTCGAGGGCCTGGCCCGGCCACCAGCACCAAGGGACAGTCATGTTAGCAAAGCATCACCACAAACTCCAATTGGATTTCAGTTTGGTGCATACTTCATTAGAAAAAATGTTTTGTTTTGTAGAAGTGTAGAAATACAAGCATGAAAAGGTTGATTCCTAGTTGTGTGTTAGTACAAACAGAATGTATTTAAAACAACACCAAGTGGCTGAGATTGTTTTCCCCCTTTAAAAGGAGTTGCTAAGTAACTCAAGTTTGAGAAACACTACGCCAGACCATGAGCTTGTTGAGGGCAGAGACCAAGCCTTATTTGTCTTTGAACTGCTGTTTCTAGCTGGGTGCCCGGCATGTGGTGGGCATTTGATAGGAAGTGGTCGAATCACGTGGACATCAGGGAACAAGTCATGTGGCATGTGGGGGCAAGGTAGGTCAATCCTCCAGCCTCCATGGTCACCCTCTGGCAGGGCAGGTTATGGTGGACAATGGCCACCCATGCACTTTGGAGGGCATAGTCACCTGGAGGAACAAATGCAACTTATTGCAGGACTGACTGTCCACACTGGAACTTAGAGACCAGCAAAGAGCCAAATGGAGACCTGCAAATGGGGACTCTGGGTCACATTGAAACTCCAAGGTGCCTTTCCATTTTCTCAAGGGGTTCTTTATTTTTTTTCTTTTTTTCATTTTCTGAATTTGTATAATGAATATTACCTAATTTTTAGGAAAGTTTAAAACACTGAAAAGTACAAGGAATAATATAACAGATACCCAAATTCTCAATGCCTAGAATTAACAATGACCGTTGGCCCTTTGTATCTGCAGGCTCCCAATTCCCGTGGATTCAGCCAACCACGGATCAAAAATGTAGTTAGGACTATGGTGGTTGTGTCTGTACTGAACGTATACAGACTTTTTTCCCTGTCATTATTCTCTAAGCAATAGAGCATAACAACCATTTACATAGCGGGTAGAGGGTATCAGATATTACAAGTAACCTACAGATGAGTGAAAGTACGTGGGAGGATGTGCATGTGTCATACGCAGATATCACCCTAGGCCATTGTGTATCAGGGGCTCGAGCATCCACAAATTCGGGATCCTGAGGGGTCCTGGAATCAACCCCCATGTAGACAAAGGGATGACTATTAATATATTAACATTTCCTCACATTTGCACCAAATCTTTTTATGTACCCACATTTTTAATTACAGAAGTCATATGGATACATTATCTATTAAAGAAAGAGGAGGAGGGAGACGGGAGGAGACACTAAAACATCTCACAAATCCCTAAAAAGTATTACAGGCCTCAGGTACTGTGCCCGCCGTGCCTCGTGGGTAAATTGGCCCTGCCCTGGGATATTATGTAAAGGCAAAGGTGTCAGCATAATCAATAAAAGAAAAGAGTTCTTAATGGAGCTCTAAAGTGGATGGCTCACAGATACCCTGACCACGGGGGGAAGAGGGAGAAGGAGGAGAGAGAGGAAGGAAGGAAGGAAAGGAAGGAGGGAGAGAAAGAAAGAGGGAAGAAGGAAGGAAAGTCCTAAGTTGAATATTATCAAATTCTAGCCAAGTGGAGGAAGTTCTAGGGAGGCCAAGAGAAGCATGGCTGTGCGAGCCGTACAGTGACAGCTGCAAAGTTCTACTGTGCGTATATCCACTCGTCCGTTCCTTCCATCATTCGTTCCCTTGTTTCTCCAGTTCACAGCACAGCCCCAAACAAATCCCGACAGCCTAAACACGAGGAAGCTGCTGTCCCTTCCTTCTGGGGGCCGAACACTTGGGCAGGCCACCCCATATCTGGTTTATTTCCCTACTTTCTCAAGAATGTTGACACAGATTTTCTATCTCCTAGAATGACCAAACTTAATGAAAGCAACATGACTAGAAAGAAACCCACTGGAAACACGGGGAAGTGAAGTGAAAGCTCCAGCTATTCCCTGGTAGTTACAAGCTGTGTGGCCTGACAGCTGCTCCCAGGGGAAGCTTTTTATAAATTATTTTTATTATTTAAAAAAATCTGGCGTAAAGGATTGGTTACGAAAGCGAATCCTTGCCAGTAGAAATCTTGAGTGGACTGTATCTACACTCCGGTTGTCCAAACACAAAGTCAGGGTTGAAACGGGAGCAAGGAACCAAACAGAGACCCCACACAATGGTGAGGTCAAAACCGGTGGAAATAAGAATTCTGCTTTTCACGAGCAATTCTTTGGAAGAGGAAGGGGGAGGAAAGCGGTATTCGGAAGTTGCATTTAGGCTGAGTAATTAGAAATGCAGTGCGGCTATTCAGTGCACAAAAGAGCAGGGAGTTTAGATGTGAAAATTAAACATTTTGAATGTGAAAGTTTCAAGTAAACAAAAGATTAATTACTATTTGCATTGACTTTTGCATTTAAAGAGAAAAACCGCAGCCACCATGCCTGCATGCTTCTCGGTGATTTCCTGTGTAAAGGATAACTCGATGAGTTTTCCATAATGAGATTTTTTTGAATATGAGGAAATATATGCAAAATATATGCAGGTGGTAACATTTCATAACTACGATGCCTTGCCAGGCAACATGCTAGAAATTGCTAAAACTCAGGAAAATGTGTTCGAACCTAAATTCACATTTGGTGCATTTATACTTTGCTTATTCAACACACTTCATAAATACTAACTAATGCTCCTTAAATTGATGTAAAGTATTATCCCGTCCATGATAGAAGCAGGGAGACCCAGGTGCATCAGAGAGGAGCGTGGCAGAATGCGGCCTGGAACTCTCAAGTTCTGGGAAGTCATCCACACATGAGACCAGTGGGGAAGGACAACATAGACCATGCTAGTTTTATGATCCCAACACCAGAGCAGTGCCTGGCACGGAGTATGCACTCGATGCATACATGTGGAAGGAGGGAGGGAGGCAGGAGGTGGGCTGGGATAGGGTAGCGGGGAGGATAGAGTTGGGGGGGTCCCATGTTCAAATTCTCAAGAAATTATTCCAAGGTCTTTCCCAGGGCAAAGTGATAGAGAACAGTGTGGCTTTGCTATTAGTTTGATGGTGAGAATTCAAGGATTTATTGTATATTTGCTAAAATCTTGAAAAAAAAATGTTACTTCCTGTGAAATGCAAAGGCTATTCATTCATTCGCCAGATCTTGTCGTTCTTCATCTTCACTCAACTAAGTCTTTAGCCACTTCTATCCTTTAAAATGAGTCCATTTTTGGCCTAAGGTTCTCCTCCCCTCTGGACTATAGAAGTTTCCTAGGTCTTCTCCAGAGCTCCCAGGAGGATCACCACCTCGGGCACGGCAGGTGTCGCCCTGTCCTCCCCATACACACACAGGGGTGGTTTAGTATCAATGTGGGGAGAAGGCCCGTGTACCCTGCACTCTCTGTTCAAACAAAGGCCGAGGACGGCATCCTCCTCACATTTCCCGAGAGCCCAGCCCAAGGTAGAGCACATGTAAGTAGCGACCCAGACAGAACTCAGCACTGGACGGCACAGCGCTCAGCCCCCACTGCACAGCCGGCAAGGAGGCTGACACCGTCAGGCTGCGCTGGGGCAACTGCTCGACTGTCCCCAGTGGTGAACTGGACGGGCACTGTGGAAGGGGGACACGGGGATGTACAGTCCCTCAGACAGGGGAGAGGACCCTTGGAGGCAGTAAGTACAAGGACAATGGAATCGAATTATAAATGATGCCGTTGCTAAGTTGCGTGATTTACTGGAGAAAGACGATAGAGGCTTCAACTTAAGGTTTCCCGGGGAGCTCACCTAAGATGTGGATGATATTTAAACCTCTGGGAACTGACGAAAGACCACCAGGAGGAGAAGGCACAAAAAACTCAGCTCTGCAAAACCACAGCACGTTAGAGGTAACGAAGCACAGAGCCAGCAGGGAGAATGGCCAGGAAAGGCCAAAGGAGAAGGGAGGTTTGGAGAAAAGGATGTTCCTGAAGCCACGACCACAGATGATGTCTGAGTGACCAAGAAGACAAGGACAGGGGTGTGCCCTTTGAGCTTGGCAACACGGAGTAACTGGTGGCCTGGTAAAAACGTTCACAGTGGAAGGGCAGGGCTGACACCCAGGCTGAGCTGTGTCAGAGCTGTGGCTGCTGTGACAAATGACCACAGCCTGGGCAGCCTGCACAGCACGGATTTCCCATCTCGCAGGTCTGTGAGTCGGACGTCAAGGGGGGCTTGGCCAGTTTCTCTGCTCTGGGTCTCACAAGGCCAAAGTCAAGGTATCGGCCACCTGGGCTCTTTTCTTCAGGTTCCATCGGGCTGTGGGCAGGATGCCGCTCCTCGTCGTGTTCCAGGGCCGCGATTGCCGTTTCCTCGCCATCAACTGGGAGCTTCCATCGGCAGCGACAGGCTGCACGCCCTGTTCCCGGCCTCCTCCACTTTCAATCCCGTACCCGCAGATGGAGTCCCTCTCACGCCTGCCGTCTCTCTCATCTCCCTCCCACGTCTCTTCCACCTCTAGCCAGGGAAAACTCTCTGCTATTAAGGGCTCTCAGGATTGACTATACAGGGCCCACGGAGACCCTCTAGGAAAATTGGCCTGTTTTAGGGCCCAACCTTCAGCACATGTGCAAAGCCCTTTTGCCACGTAACACAACACTCCCAGACTCCAGGGATTAGGGCACGGACGTCTTTGGGGGACCATTCCTCCGCCAACCACGGGTGGCAGGAAAGGAAAGAGCAGCTTGAGTAGAGCAGAGTTTTGAGGAGTTTAGCCACGAGAGGAACCAGGAAATGGGGTGGAGACGGAGACGGATTGGGCATGCGGGGCAGAGCTGAGGTGCAAGAGGAGGGGAGAGACCCGAAGGAGCAGAGTCACTCGGGAGAGACCCAGGGAGGTACCCAGGGCTCCAGGGTCACTCGCCTTTTACAGGAGGAGGAGGCTTCTGCCACTGTTGTTTTTATTCATTCGCTCACACACTGATTCAGCAAATATTTATTGAACATCAACTACATGTTGGATGCTGTTCCAGGCCCTGAAAATCAGCAGTGAATAAAATGGGAGAAAAAGCACCACCCATGTGCAGTTTAGTTTACACTAGTTCTCATTATTGTCATCATTGCCAGAGCATAAAAGATTGGGGTTTGGGGTGCGAGAATGCATAGACAAGAAGACAGACAAATAGATCTGGTTGCACACAGAGGGCTTTGTAGCAAGAGAGCCACAGGGTCAAATTCAAGGTCATGCTGGATGTATGAGGAAAGTATTAAAAGAGATACACATATGTAGCAACCATGAGGCCACGTAGACTAAATATGATGAGGACCTGAACCAAGACACAGGCATTAGAAAACAGGAGGGGCAAATGTGACCAATATTTGAAAGGTAAAAGGCGGGATTGTGTAGTTACTGGGCTGCAGCAGATGCCAGGAAGGGCTGTGCGTGATGTCTCCCGCATTCAGGCTCGGGCAGCTGGACAGACACGGCTCCACCAAGAAAACAGGAACCAGCAAGACGAGAGCTTTGGAATCGCAGAGCAGGAGACCCTGGTGGGACCCCCAGGTGGACATGCATGTGTGGATCTCGAGACACAGAGATCCGGGCTGGAGGTGGAGCATTTTCCGCACAGAGGCGGTGGCTGCCACCGGGAACCATTATACGAGAACCGGAGCACTGTGAGGAGCCGGGGACCATGTAGGAAGAGGCTGTCGCATAAATGCAGCTAAGAGAACCTGAAACGAGCGATGCCACTGGGGACGAACGGAGGGGCACGTGTGAACGGCCCATCCCACTGTCAGCTTTGATAACGGCAAAAAGATAAACGAACCCCAGGCCTCACAATCAGGAATGAAGAAGCCCGATGGTGCTTTGTCTCTAAATGTTCACGCTGATGCACAAATTCTCTAATTCCTTTATGACATTTCAGTTCTCTGTAATGAGCTTTGCTGACTTCTCCTCTCAATAATGAAAGAACAAAAAATTCAGTTCATACGTGGATTTTTATTATGAGACAACGAAATGAATTACCCTTATTTTATTTGATACATTTTTAAACTCTGAGGAATTGGGATAATTTGGAGAAAGTGGCAATCGTGGGAGGTCCCACGCCTGCTTGCTGTCTGCTCTAGTACCTAGGGGAAGCACACCTGTCGCCCAGAGCTGCCCCACGCGTGGAGCCTGCAGGCAGCCCTCCAAGCAGGAGGGAAATGGCCCTGCTTCACAGACCCACGCGTTTGCAAAGGAAACCATGTCAACTACTTTTGCTTACCAACACAGTCCTTCATTCATGAAGATTCAACCAAAAAGCATCAGGTATTTGAGAAGAAGAAAATAAATAAATTTAAAAAATAAAGATAGGGAAAGAGGACAACCGACCCTGGGGAAAAGAAGAATCATTATTGGAACAGAAGAGAACATAAAAAAATTCAAATTGGCCTAATTGGAGAGATTTGAGATGTTATTATACTCAACTAAATAAAAAACACTGCTTTCAGAAAGGAGTGAGGCAGAGAACAGGACAGTATGGAGGAAATTTAAAATCTGATTGTGAATATGAAAAATTCGATGTACAAGTTAAATAAAAGTTTGAGCATAGCTAAAGTCCAAGTGACTAAAACAAATAGCATAAGCTAAGAAAGACAAAGAGATGGAAAATATGAAAGGAACATTAAAATATAAAGAAGCTAGACCCAAAGGTTCAATATCATTTAATCTATCTCCAGAGAAGAAAACAAAGACAATAGAGGACAGAAAATAAGGAAATAAAACAAGAGAATATTCTCTAAACTAAAAAGAGACCTTATTTTTCGAACAGAAAGTGCATCTCAAGTGCCAAAAAGGATAAATTAAAGGATATTTTTTAAAAACCTAGCTGGACCTTGTTAACATTGCAGAACCCCAAGGATAAAGCAAAAACCACAGATGCCTCTAAAAGGAAACAAAATACCTAGATAGGACAAGAACTAAGTTGACCTCAGATTTATCAGTAGAATTTAACATTAGGAGACAGAGGAGTAAAGCATTCAAAATTTCAAGGGAAAGTTATTTTGAAACTAAAATTACATTCCAAATAATCAAGTGGGGAAGTGGAAAATAAAGATATTTTAAAAGTTGTAGAACTCAGAAAGTTTTGTTTCCCTTTCTGAAAAAAAAAAAAATCACAGAGCAGTAAATACTCAAAAGGTACTTCTCTTAGCATTTTTCATGGGTTAAACTCTTTGAATCCTCATAGCAACCCTGTCATTATTATTATCCTAATTTTATAGATTAAGAAATTGTGGCACAGAGAGGTTTCACTCTGACAAAGTGAAAAGGGAACTCAAGAAAAAAGATGCTATAAAATTAAACAAATTCTAACCAATGAAAAGAAATCCGAGTTTCACAGCTATGCAGCAAGCCTAAAAAGCAAAGGAACAAGTCAAAGAAAAAGTAAGAGGGCTTGGGGAAGGTCTTTAAGACAGAAACAAATCCAATTACATATATTGCTACATTAAGAACCTGGGAGGTCTAAAAGGTACATATGTCTCTTCCATCAATGGTTACGAAAAAAAAAAAAAACCCAACATAAAACAAATTTAAAAAAGGAAGCAAGAAATACCAGGGGAATGGGGGATGTCAGAGGAAGGAGAAGATAGCTGTACAGAACATGCATGGTCCAAATATGAAGCAAATTTAAAGGTAGTCTGAGCAATGGATGAAGTTTTGGAAAAGAAAAATATGTTTAATCTTGACCCTTGGAAGATTATCCTTCAAATAGCATTGGTTCTGTGGCATAGGAATACTTTCCTTTTATTTGTTTTGCAGTGAAAAATGTTAAATAATGTAATAAAATACATGCTATTTTTTAACTTTTTATTTTTATAATTGATTCTTAGAAGCATAGAAAACTTAATGTAGTTACAGTAAAACATGCAAATATTTTAAATCCCAATGATGTAAAAATAATGGCACAGGTAGCCAAATAGGAAAGAAAGACAGGCTATATAAGGGTGCTGATTTCTCACATGTCTTAATGGAGAATCAACAGAGGATATCTAACGTTGATGGATCTGCAATAACAAAGGCACAACCCATGAAAGAAATCATTAATAAGCTGGACCTCATTACAATTTAAAACTTCTTCTCTGCAAAAGATATTGTCAAGAGAATGAGAGGACAAGCCACAATCTTGGATAAAATATTTGCAAAAGACATATCTGACAAAAGACTGTTATGTAAAATATGCAAAGAACTCTTAAGACTCAACAATAAGAAAATGAACAACCCAATTAAAAAATAGACAAAATATCTGAACACTTGACCAAAAAAGATATACATTTGGCAAAAAAAGCATATAAAAAGATACTCAATGTCATATGTCATTAAGGAATTATAAATTAAAACAATAAGATGCCTATTTCAATAGCTAATAATAATAATATACACTATTAGAATAGGGAAAATCTAAATTTGATGTCTCAAGAAATAGAGAAGCATATTATTAATACTTTAAATTTTGAGGCTACAAACTTAAAATATATATAATCAGCAATAGTCAATACGTGACAGAGAGCTGGAAGAATATATAAAGGCATTAAATTCTTTATCTTGCTAGTGAAGGGTTACACTGTCCAAAGTTGATTGATGAAGAATATAAAGTAAAAGTAATTCTAGATGAAGTTACAATGGTAATTTCTAGGAGAACTAAAACCAAAAGTGCTTATCATTGGGGCACAGGAGATGGAAGATGAGATGTCTAGAGACTTATTTTTATTTTGTATCTTTCTGTTTTGCTTAGTTTTTTTTTTATAATGTGCATGTAGTGCTTGTATAATTTAAAAAGCAATTTTTTAATCATCAGTAATCTTTCTGTTAGGGAAGAAAACAGCTGAAGGATGAAGTTTATGGAAATTTTTCTACAAGCTTAATAATAGATGTCAATAACAAAGCATTGCTGGAAATAATGAATTTCAAAATGCCTTGAAGTTTTTCTCACATTACAAATCTCCCTGAGGATGTTCCTCCAAGTCTTACTTATCAGACGTACTACTAAGTTCAAATTATAAAAATCTTACCTGTAATTGAAGCCAGCTGCAACCTTTTTGACAAGGACTAATTGCCGATAATGATTTAAGTGCCATAAATTCACATGCCACAATTGTTTTAAATAGGGGAACCTCTCATAGCTTTCTCTGGAAAGAGCTGTTAATCTTTGCTGTTGACTTATCAAATCCTTTAGTCACCTGTTTGCCATCATTTTCATGAGCTGATAACGTGTTTATTAGAGTCATAATGTGCAGGTGGAGGAATAAAGGTCTCATTTGATGGCACTGGAATTTCATGTAACATTTGTATGTGGGAAAAGTTGGCAGGAGCTTCAGGCTTGGCTTAGCAGAGAAAGACAATGAGGGCACATGTTATTTTTTTAATTCGAAACAATAAAAAGTTACATTTGTTTAAATCAGTAACTGTAGATGTTATAAGTGGGTAAAACCCATACTCTGAAACCTGCTGCAAGTGGAGAGTCCCCAGTGCTAAGCAACACCGGAGGCTGCTGGTTTGGACTCGCCGCTCCAGGCTCCCTGCCTTCCCTGGGTGTGTCTGATCCTTTTTCTTTTCCTCAGAATAATACGGGTTCCCTTTGGCTGCTCACTGCTGGGTCACAACCTCTGGTTATAGGCAAAGGAGCAATCTGGCAGCATATACTGAAAAGTTAACAACGGCCTTTGACTTTGCAATCCTACCGCTAAGGATTTATCTAAAGAAAGTAAGAACGGATTATGTGCAAATTTTTAGCTGCAAGGATTTTAATCAGGGTATTGTTTATAATGGTGGGAAACAAGGACAATCTAAAGGGCCAGCCTCCGGGAACTGGGCTGACACCTGAGAGCTCAGAGGCGGGAAGAACGCAAGGATGTGCAGCCACCTCAAGGATGTGCAGCCACCGGGGACACCTGGGCTCCACAGCCAGGGCATCCTCGTGCACAGGCATGATCGTTAGCCAATCGCTTAAGCACTGCCAGCCTCAGATTCCTCCTTGGTATTATTAATAATAAAATGGGAACAATGGTACCTACCTCGTCTGGTCACTGGGAGATTAAAAGATCCTGGGACTGGTCACAGTGACTCACGCCTATCATCCCAGCACTTTGGGAAGTGGAGGTGGGAGGATCGCTTGAGGCCAGGAGCTGGAGACCAGCCTGAGCAGCACAGCGAGATCCCAGCTGCAAAATAATTTTTTAAGATTAGCCAGGCGTGGTGGTGTGTACCTGCAGTCCCAGCTACTTGGGAGGCTGAGGCAGGAGTAGGAGGCTGCAGTGAGCTATGATCGCACCACTGCACTCCAGCCTAGGTGACAGAGTGAGACCCTGTCTCGACAAAAAAAAAAGACCTCAGGAATATAAAATGTTTGTACAGTGCCTGGCATGTTGTAAATACTTGATAAGTGCTACTTAATAGTAATAGTGGTGATAACAATAATAGTAGTGATAATGTTAAACCATAAAAATCATGTTGAAGGGGAAGATGTGCTGATAGAAAAAAGCATCCCTGTGGGAATTAGCGGGGAAACAAAAAAAAATAGCTGTTCTTGACCTCCTTAAAGGAATATATGCATAATAAAAGACTAATTATCAAAGTAAAATGTCAACGGTGATTATCCCTGAGTGGTAGAGTTATTATGATCTTCTTTTTGACTCTCTGCATGTAAAACTTTCTACAAGGAAGGTATTTTACTTTAGTAATTAAGAGACAAACGATACATTTTTTAGATATATTCCTGCTTTAGATTTCTACAGTTCCCAGAATCCCAGAACCAGAAGCAACTTTAAGTATCCCCTATTGCAAACCTGTCACTCTTCTGATGCAGAACATGAGGCTCCAGCAAGGAGAGAGGGTCCCCAGCCTTGCAGGGAACAAGCACCAGCAGCAGGTTCCCGGGGGCACCACAGTGCCATTGGAATTCGGCTCCAGGCACAATTACCTGGGCATCTCCGAGGACTAGATCGTGGAGCTCTAGTCTTGGCTCTCTCCTTCTACTGCAGACACACGGCATAGTGCACGCACATAGTAGGAGCTGGATAAATATTTATTGAATACATACACACATGAATATGTCACCTGTGCACTGAAACGATCACTCCATGCTCCCATAACAAGTAGAGGACACACACAGAGCTCTGAAAGCAGCAGTTAATCTCCTAGGGGTGTCCAGGAAGGCTTCCTAGAGAGGTAACAGTTGAATCAGGTCCCAGAGGATGATCCCAGGGAGCTCAAGACCCAGTGAGCAGCTGTGGAACTGAATAGGCAGGTGCGCTGGGGAAGAGGCTGTTGTCTTCACCTGGCAAGGCCTAAACTCTGGGCAAGACAATGTGCTAGGGAATCAGGAAAGAAGTGACCAGAACTGAGTCCCATTCTGCCATTTACTTCTAAGCCAGCTTGTGTGGCCAGTTGGTTATTTGGGGGAAATGATTTAAGATAAATTGCTATTAATAATGGTGGTCATGACTCAATGGGTGCAGGTAACATTTGCATCTCCCCCAGGGCCTCTCTGACTTCACCCACAGTCCAGAGCGGACTGTAGGTAATGAGGGCGGTAGCCGCAGGGGTCCAGGCCAGGAGTGCCTCTCAGCCCCCAGTAAATCACCACGCCTGACAGCTGACTTCCCTGCCCCGCCTGCGTCTGCCGGTGAAACTCAATAAAAGACAACCCCACACACCTTGCCACCAGCCGCCCAACCCCAGCCCAATCCCACCCCCTCCAACAAACGTGCTCTGGGGGACATTTTTATGATGGACTTTTTTCATTTAAAGTTAATCACATTATCCTTTTCATTGGCTCTTCTGTGCCTCTTATAATTAAAGAGAGGTTGAAAGAGGTTTAGAAAAAAAAAACACAGTCACTGATTTCCCAAGACTTGATTTTTCACCTCTAGGCCCCATTCATAAGCGCTTAAGATGTTACACTTTGTACTGTTGGAACCATCATTTCCCTGAGACACTGCATGTCTGTTTCGATAGGAGTAATTTATCACCCTGGCGAAATCATTCCGCTGTTTGGAAGGCAGGGCCAGGATTTATGAATCCCTTTTCACTGAGAATGAATTTAATTCCCAGGGGTGGAAGTGGCATTAAAAGATTTGGCCTGCTGCACATGTGGCATCTGAGACGTTGACTCTCGGCGCGAGCGGCACGCCCACCACTGCCCCGCGCTGCGAAAGTCCTCACCTTCCTGAGCACGGAGAAGGCTCAATTCGGGCATAAAATCCAATTCAGTGCAAAACTGTGGTTTTACTTAATAATGAATTCAAAGCAATAAAATTGACGTGCAGAGCATCTTTCAGTCTATTTTTAGTGTGTACGAGTTTTAAAATTATTATTAATTGAAGATATTTTTCAAAGTATCCATTTTTAAAGTGTCAAACCAAGTTCTTGCCATATTGGAGCTGATTCCTTCCTTAAGTTTGGTGTCCAGGTTCCTCGCATGTGTTGTAGCCCAGGTAAGATGCCAAGGATGCACATTGCAATCTCCTGGGGAGCTCTGCAAGCTATCGACGCCCGGGTCCCACCCCAAAAGAGTCTAAGACTCAGTCTGGGACACAGTCTGAGCATCAGGAATTGTTTTAAGTCTCCCAGGTCATTCTATATAGAACCAAGTTTGAGAACCACGCCTATAAGATAATGAATTTGATATTTTTGAAACAAGTATAACAGAGTTTCAAATTAGACATCCTTCTTACAGTTGGTCATCTATTTTAAACACACCAAACATGACTTCCTAAACTATTTCATTGATCTAGTTGGCAATTGGACAAACACATCTTACATCAGCATGGACAAAGATGTGGTTTACACAACGAATTGTCTTTACTGCCTTTAAATTTGTGAGCAAGACAACAATTCTAGCTATTAGCAGTACTTTAGCCTATAAACGGTTTCCAGCTCATGCAACAATTCACTTGCATCACTGTAAGTTCATCCATTACTCGATAGTAATTTGTGGCGCCCAATGGCGGTCACTGGTATTCTGTCCCTATTTTTACCCCCCACTCTCATCCATTATCCACCCACTAGTCCACCCATCCCCCCGTCCACTCGACCCTTGGTCAGGCACCAGTATTACAGCAACAAATGAGGCAGCCCCTATGCCAAAGGGGCTCAGAATCTGGTGCAGAAAGTAGACAAGTTAACAGAAATCACAGGGAGGGGGAAGGGTGAGAAATGCCACGAAAGCGGCAAGCGGAGAGTCTCAGGGAGCACAAAAGAAGGGCACCTCGTGCTGCAGGGAACATGGCTGTCACAAGCACAAGAAAAAGTGCTGCTATTTCTGCAGTCACTTTGCATCACTGAACTCAGACTATTAACATTGATTGTCATCTGTATAATACAGGTATAGAAAGATGCCCACGATATACAGATATAACTCTTTCTCTTTGCATCTTTATTCAGTCATTCAATGGAACTAACATGTATTCAACAATTAAGACATTAGCGAAAATATGAAATGTCAGGATTCCTGCATCTTCTGATTCAAATATCCTTCTCTGTCTGGAGGGTAATATATGTACCACGGACTCCGTTTTGTTCTGGCTGGCTCCGTGGTTCTTTTGAAAGTAGAAAACTTACATCCAAGGACACATGTCCACCCCAGTAAGGCTGCATACTTAATAGCTGTCACCAGGTCAAGAATGCTGTGACCTTCCTGGGCTCCCTTTTAAACATGACTGACATTGGGGATTTCTTCACATTAGGAGGTCAGTGCATGATAAAGCATGTGCCTATTTTAAGACCAAACGCAGAATACCAGAGACCAGGACCAATGCAAATACAGAGAATTCCTGGGTAGTAACCTAGGAGAAATGCCACCACTGAGACACAGACAGAATGGGACAAAGTCACCTTGTCCACGCCCTTGCAGTGACTGCTTGCAGGGCTGCACACGAGGAGCACAAAATGGAATATAAATAAGTCTTGCGAGAGGTTCAATAACATAGACAAGGGGCAAAACGGGATCACATGGTGTTTTCCTTTCCCCACTTGAAAGGAATTTAGGATCTGATTTTAATTTTATGGTCTTAGAAAATTGGAACTCTAAGGGACATTAGAGATAATTTATACAAGAGGAAACTGAGGCCCGGAGAGCTGAATCCATGGCTGCGGCCATGCTTTGCGTAAGGCCAGGACAGAACCGAAACACCAGGCTGCTTAACTCCCAGCCTATGACCTTGTGGCGTCGTCATGAGAGGTTTACCTGAAATTGTTATGGTGACAAGAACTCCTATTCCCGAGGCCACTACTAGAGCAGACTCACCGCTGGTTAACTCAGACGTCAGCTGCAAATCTCGGCCTACAGATTCAAGTGTGTAAGAAACATGGTTCATCTATTTTTACAATGATGGATTTCATCTCAGAGTCTACTTCCTGCTTTGGAGGATTGCATCAAATCTCTGGAGCACCCAGTCCCAAGACAGTGGGGGCCAGGGGAGGGACATCTGTGGTCCTGGCCCTTGGTCACTGTCATTGATCAGTGCCGTTGCTTTCCATAACAACGTTCTCATTCCATCTGGTCTCGGGGGTCAGTCCATGCCATCAACTGCTCCATGCTCCTGGCCCACTCATGGCCTCCCTGGCTGCAGGTCGACATGCTGTGCTGTGGCTCGCCGGACACGTGGATGAGCAGCGGGAAGCTGTGAGGAGCTGCTCCGGGCCCGTCCACCTAAACCTCCAAGGAAACAATTTCACCTGCTGGGACCTGGGGGACTGGATTAAGGCTACTTCCTCAGGCCTTACCCAGGGAACTTCAGCTGTGACAAAGAGTGTCTGTCCTCTAGGAGTTCTCAAGCATATCTAGGGTTTCCATAAGGACTGTCCGTCACCCCCACCAGCTGAGGACTTGGAACCAGCCAGGGTGTGTGGGTGACAAAGAGCCCTGGGCACCTTCTCAGATCCTTCTACCCTTCTCCAATCTCTAGAATCTTTATTTAATCTCAGGGCAACTAGGAACAAAAACTGGCTCTGCGCCAAATGCATTGTTCATACCCTGAGTTCTTTTGAAATTCAAAAGCCAAAAATGGAGTTCCCTATTCCGCTTCACTGCACGTCCCTTGTGGCAATGAGTGCCTGGCTTCCCAAAATGGTAAGAGGACATGAATCGTAGGGAATACGGGGGAAGAAGTGATGAGGAATAACTCAAATATTACTCAATCTCGCCAAGGTCAAGGTGGCAACACGTTGGTGGGTCCATCACGTGGCTTGTTTTGTCGCCACACCTTCACCCCAGACCCCGTCAGGTTCCAAACGTCAGCCACAAAGGAGGAGCCACAACCAGCAACAAACACTAGAGAATTGGCACTGGCCATCTCCCACCAGGGCTGGCTCGCAGCCTGCCAATGGCACGTCAGCGGTACTTTCTTTTCCTGAGTGCCACCACAAGCGACTCCTCTCAGCTGCACTGTCCTTACCTGTGCAAGGCAGGGAGCAAGACCTGCTTTGCAGTGCTCATACAAAGACTGCATTCAGGGGACGAAAGTCCTCAGCAAGGTGCGTGCGTATAATCGTTGCACAGTAAACAGCAGCCATTGTTTAAGTATTTCTCTGCTGCACCATCATCTACATCCTTCCTGAGAACTGTGACATCTCCACCTGACATCCCTCTGGGTCTACCAGCTGGCACAGAATTAGTGAGGAGACACTGGGTCATAATTTTGGTCACAAAACAGGCCACATGGAGAAAGATGTGTTTGAGAGAAGCCTACGTTTATAAGATTACCCAGAAAATGAGAACAACTGCTAGCAAAAGTGATTTGGCAAGCATTCGAATGACTCAGGCACATTCCCATTTCTAGAAAAACTACTCAGACCACTTTGTCTGACCAGGACTGCATATGCAGCGCGGTTGCTGTGAGCTGCAGCCATGAGCAACGCTGCGCATACCAGGGGGCTCCGGTGCCCCTCCCCGTCAGCGATGCTGCGTCAGCGCTCGCGCCACTGACTCTCATGGCTCCCAAGCCCACTCCCCACATCCTCGACTCAGGATTATTGCCATAAAGGGCTTCATGGAGGAGAAAGAATTTCAGAAAACATCTGCAGGCCTTGCAGCTGAGCAGGCTTCCAACCGCAGAAGGGCATTCCAGGTGAGAACAGGTGCAGCCTCACCGGGCTGCTGGCCGCATCCCAGCCTGACTCGCCGCCAGCAAGCACGTTGGTCAGAAGCACACAGCAAGCCTCTGCCCAGCCCTTGGCTCCATTTGGTTATTCCAGAGATTTCCCTTTGACAAGTCACGCTACTCTCAGATACTTACATAAACTGACATAACCACCCTACTTTCTCATTTTTCACGTGCATAAGAGCTAGGCGCGTGTTGACTCATAATATCCTGAAACTGCATTTTATCTAAACTTGGAGCTAGCACTGGCTGTACACAGAGCAACACCTCCAGGAATAGGTTACCCTTCAGTGGAGCCCTTGCCAGGGTGAAGAGTTTACGGTATCAGTGTTCAGATCCAGTTTCTTCTAGAACTCTACTCAAGACTCACCATTCCAAACTTTCTAAAAACCTAGAAACTCACATGAAGTTAACCAGCTATGCCAATATGACTCCACTAAGTAACTAGGAACCCCATAATGTACCTTAGCAAATGTTTTCCATTCAGTCTAACAGTGAAATAGATCAGTTAAAAAAAGAAAGAAAGAAAATTCCAAGTCACATACCAATAGCTGGATTAAGATCTATAGCTTAGCCCAACCACACAACAGAGCGGTAATGGCCAAAAGTCCTCATTCACACAGTGCTTAGGCTCCAGCCCTGTCCTGAGCGCAGTGACTCATTTGATCACACTGACCCTGTAACATCAATACTACCATGATCCCCAATTGACAAATAAGGAAACTGAGGCACAAAGAGACTTCAGTCACACAACCGATGATTGGCAAAGCCTGATTCCCACCCAGATATTCTAACTCCACATTCTTGAACACAGATGTTCAGAAGCTGGAACAGGACAGCCCTGGATGCCAGGCTGAGGACAAAAGGGTTCCAAAGCGAAGGGAAAGGATCTTCAGAAGCATAACACTCATTACACAAATTTTATAAAATCTCCCCAAAGCCACGACCCTTTCCAGGTTAGCAGCATCTAATCACCCCGCACACCCCGCAGTCACCGAGGCCCACACTTTCCATCTTCCTCATTCGGTGTGCACTATGTGAGACCACCAAGGGACCCGACCAGGGGACCCAGCCTGGAGACACTCAAGGGCCACCGTGCATCTGCACACCGAGCAGCGGGGCCACTGCGGGAGGAAGAAGGGCATGTCCTTTTTGGAGACCGGGGACGTCAACGGCTCTCTCATCCCTCATAGGGTCATTTCCCAGAGAAGGCCCCTAGGACTCCCGTGCCACCTTACAGGAGTTCCTCTGGCTGTTCCCGCTTCCACCTCCCGTTTGGAACCCCCAGAGACAGGTCATTAGGGCAGAAGGTGAGACGATGCCGGCCAAGATCAGAGCAGGCGTGTCCGTCTGAGGTAGGAGACAAGACTTCATGAGCTCACTGGGAACTTCCCCGTTCCAATCCTCAGCAACCAGCTCAACATTTTCACTTAACGGCAAAAAGTACATCTCTCCACGAATTACTCGGAAGAAACCTAACAGAAAAACGTTGGGTTTTTTTTTTTTTTTTTCATCTTGACCCAGATACCAAATACCACATAACTGACACCGCTCAGTGGAAGGTTCTCTACTGTTGGCCACAGTGATGAGATGCTCAGATCTGGAAGTCAGAGGTGCTGACTAACCAGCGTTTAGGCAGCAGCGCCTGTCTGCTGGGGACGGTTTGGATATTTTTTCTTGAGTTCTTTGAAACTAGGACAGGCTCTCTCTGACTGGTACAATGGCAGGGGGAGGGGATACTGACCTCTCTCGGGTCATTCTAGGCCAAAGCCTACCCGCCCAGTACCACCGATTCTCCTGATCCTCTGGATCTCACTGGGAGGGGCAGGGACAGGGACCCAGCCGCCCCACTTGCTCCTGGTTAAGCGCTGAGCTGGGCAGCGACTGGGACTAAACACAGGCCTTCCCAGAGCACAGCACACGCTCAGCAAAAAGAGCACGGTTCAAAGGTTTCTGGGCAGGAAAAAGTCAAAGAACGAGACTTCTTGATGAAGGCATCCAAGAAAATAAAGCAGTCTGGTCTCCGAAACTAAACCGCCCTGCCCACCCCACCCCTTAGAAGGTTCCAGAAGGCAGGCCTGTCTGCGGGATGACCAAAGGCCAGCTTCTCCCCGCCCTCCACGGGCGTCCACGCCGCTCCCACCGCCACCCCGCTGCCCACACCAGGGCTGCATCCTCACAACGGAAACTGAAGGGGGGTTGGGGACGTGCAGAGAAGGCTGTTCTCTTTGTAAAGCGGCAGCTCTGAGATTCCGGGTGATCTTCCAAAGCAGAGGTCTCGCCTATGCGGGTCACAAACCCAGCGGAGCGCTCGCACCCAAGCCTGCAGCCTCCTTCACCGGCTATTTCGCTGCTCATTTTGGCCCCTAATTCAGAGGTGGGCAATGGACAAGTTGCCTGCTAGGGCGAAGGGGGAATGGGGGCGCTTAAAAAATTGTCCCGCAGGAGATGCTTTGAGGACATCGCCAGACCTGGGCGGGTATAGCGGAGGGCGCGCACCGGGACTGCAGCAGGCGGTGCCCTCCATGGCCACAGGGCAGGGGCAGGGCACTCCCTGGCAGGCCCAGGCGGCAGCCTCGTCCACCACGAGGGTGGGGGGCACCCATGAGCTGTTTCCCCCCTGCTGGGACCGGGCTGCCTCCCAATCCCCAGAGGAGAAACTGAGTCCCCACCACCAACGAAGTTTCCAAGAACTCAGTCCCATGGGGCCCTGGCATGCTGGCTCTGGATAGACAGGCTTAACTCTGGGTCACCTGAGCCAACAGCCCTGGGCAGAGCGCGGCCCCACACCTGCACCGGCCCACGGCCTTGGGGTGAGGGTGGCACTCTGCCAGGCTCCTGTCCGGTCACCACAAGGGCACACCTGGCTGGTGTGGGGGGCGCTCCGGGGCCGGGCGGGGCCAGGGGCGCGATGGGGCGCGGGGTTAGGAGGCCAGGGCAGGGCGCCGCTGTCTGGCTGTCTGGTGCCCCCACTGTCCCCACCCTGCGCCTGGCGGTCACCCCGGCTCCTGCAGGTGGCGGGGTGGGGGGCGCAGAGCGGGCCGAGCAGGTCTGAGCGGCAGCCACGCGTTCTCGCGCTTTTCCTGCCTCACTCACCTTACTGACTGCACGAGCGAGCGTGCGTGCGTAGTTTTAGCCCTTTCAAAGGCAGAAAGAAGTGTCGAGAAATAAGGAGGGTCTCGTTCGCACATTGAAATGTATTAAATAACTAACCAAAGAAGAGCAGTGGCACATCCCAAGCGCAGGTCTGAACAGCCTACCCCCCACGGTGGGGGAAATCCATAAAGCGAATAAAACGGCCCAGCCACGCACCGAGGGACGCAGAGAGAAGCGACCGCGCACAGAACCTGCCCACGGAGCCGCCTCCCGCCAGCGGGCGGAGCGGATCGCAGGAACCAGCCGCAGCATTCCTCAGAGGTTAGATAAGGGAAGCAGGTGCAGCCTACCTGGTATTTCCCTTCTTGGCTTTTGCTTGCCAAAAATGTTTACCCTTTATTACCTACTGCACTGCACCTAGCGTCCCACCGGCTGTCAGGCCCTTTTCTGTGGGGCTGGATTTTTTCTTGGTGCCTTGTTGACAGGACCCAGCGGGTTTGAGTCCATGAAGACCCGGAAACGATTCTCGCCCCACCCCCATCCCACAGTCTGCCCTCGCAACAAGTCAAGTGAATTTTCCAGGTGTTAAATAACATCGAATAATAAATACACAATCAGCATAAAAATTGAGGGCTGCGTTACGCCGCAGGAAAATACCTCACATTTTCTGCCGGGTTTCTATAACATTTCTTTGATCTCCCAGGGCCCCACTATTGCACTATTTATTTTCGTATTGATTTCTAGTGTATTACTTGAAAGTCCTAGCTTCCAACTGAGAGAATGCATGCATTTTAAATGTTACGCGTGAGCAAGTTGAAGGACTGGAGAGACTTGAGGAGGTTTTTTTTTTTTTTTTTCCTTTCTACATATCTGTTACTCCAGGTGGGAACAGGGTGGCTAGTCTAATGGGGTCATCTTGTAGACTAACTTGCTATTTATTTGCCCACCTGAGCCTCTGGTTTTGTAGGTTATTTTTGTGTTTATGACATATATCATACCAAAATGAGGATTATTGTTAATACCTTCCTCACACCATTAGCAACATGCCCAGGATTGGGGAAGGACATGAATCTCAAATACTCATGTTCTCATAGTGCCCAGCCAGAAACCGGCAGGATGCCAGCCCCTGCCCCGTACCCAATGCCAACCCATCAGCCCCTACTCTGGTGCCAGTCTGAGACCAGTCCTGCTTCCGTAAACTGGTATACTCCCGTAAGCGGGAGTCAAACTCAGGCCTCCAGGCATTACAAATTTGGGTATTAAATTCCACCCACCTCACCACCTAAGCCACAACTGTGAAGCATACTGACTTGACCAGGCAGAATTTTGTGAGTTGTGTAATAATCGGGATCATTGGCATAAACCACATCAGCTCTGCAAAAGGAATTTTCAAAACCTGTAGTGGGTCCCCAAACTTCTATTTGGCTTTCATAATTGCATTAGTCCCTTCCACGTTAGAAATGCCACATCTTCTCCACACTGGTCATGCAGGTTTCATGCCACCATTCTGTATGCACACACAGATACACATCTGACACACCAAATCCACCCACATGGCCTTATCGATGACTGACTCCCTAAAGCAATCAGAACTAGAGAATAAGGACTTTGGACCACTTCTTAATTTCATTTGCTCCTTAAAACACTTCTTGTATTGATAAAATAAGCACAGTTATTCAGTAGGCTAGCTAGTGCAGCATCAGGTTCAAGCTAGGTGCTCAGTAAACATTTCTTGTTGGACTCACATGCACTAAGAGAGCCTCTAGTATTCTGTCCCTCACACCTCCTCAACTTGGGTGTTCCCTGAGAGCTTATAGGGGTGGGGTTTGTTCTGGTTCCTGATTCTCTTCCTCTCTCTTACGCTTGTGTATCCCTGAGGGACCTACCCTGTGAAGACAACCGGAAATGAGCCTCAGGAGGGCTCCTCGGGACACTGACCTTGCTTCCTCTGAAGCCGGCACACACACGGCCTCGACAGTCGCCTTCCCAAACAACAGCACCGTTTGCCCCTAATCTCCTCAAAAGGCTGCAGGGGTTCAAATTAAACAAAAAGTGCATGCTTCAAGGGCAGTATTTGCTGAGCAAATGATTAAATGAGTAAACAGTAAACAGGGCCAGTCATGGTGGCTCACGCCTATAAACCCAGCACTTTGGGAGGCTGAGGCAGGAGGATCGCTTGAGGCCAGAAGTTTGAGACCAGCCTGGGCAACAAAGCGAGATCCCATCTCTACAAAAAAATAGAAAAATTAGTCAGGCATGGTGGTGCAAGCCTGTAGTCCCAGCTACTCTGGAGGATGAGGCAGGAGAATTGCTTAAGCTCAGGAGTTGGAGGTTACAGTGAGCTATGTTCTCGCCACTGCACTCCAGCCTGGGTGACAGAGTGAGGCTTTGTCTCTTAAAGAAAAAATAAAAAAAGGAACGAACAGGCTATTGCCAATTGCCCCCTTCCCATCTTGTTCTCTCTGGACCAACAATTGGTTCCCTGACTTTTAGACTTTATAGATCACTGAATTAAAAAAAAAAAAAATCTGAGGCCCCCACGGGATTTCTTTTAATTTTGTCAAGGAAAGCTATTTTTGAGGGACCACTATCACCATCATTTCATAAAAGAAAAGGCAATTTTAAAGAATAAAAGAAAATCCTGTCAGCTAAATATATTTAGGAAAAAACTCTAGGATATTTTTCCTTATTTCACCTGGCCATTGAGAACGCTATGGAGACCGAAGCTGGCCTGGGTGGGCCAGCAGGGAAACACCCCCCTAGGTCATGCCCCTGCTGGAGGCCTGACTCCCAACCTGCCACTGTTCCCAACACCATTCCCTGCACCCCAGCTTCTGTCAGTGACGGCCTCCTCCTTTCTCCCAAGCTCTCCACCTCTCTTCCTTTAAACCCTGCGAAAAGCCCCCGGTCTCTGTGAAATAGCCCAGACCTGCCTCCCTGGGGCTGTCCTGAGACCTGGGCATCTGGGAAACGGGGGCCCGTCCCTGCTGTTGAGGGATCCCCCAAACCCACCCATGTCTGTTTCTTAATGGTCGGCTTTCATTTCCCACCACCCCTGTGTTCCCCTGCGTCCAGCCCACGCCAGCTCCCGTCACTGACTGATCCTCTTCCACTAAAGGGAAGGAAAAT
The DNA here is from genome assembly GCA_004363605.1 of Indri indri. Lineage (NCBI taxonomy): Eukaryota > Metazoa > Chordata > Mammalia > Primates > Indriidae > Indri > Indri indri. The sequence goes on from RJWJ010005473.1 coordinate 41,491, forward strand.
GAGCCCTAAGATTTCTTTAACCAGCAAAAGAACTAGATCCTTCAAATCTCGTCGCTGTCCAAATAAGATTCCTTACCACTGATGCAATAGGCCAATTTATTTTAGAGTTTGAATAAATATCAAGTCACCTTTGGCAGCGCTGGAGGTTACCTACCATGCCATCAGCGTGCCCAACACAAACAACGCCACAGAGATGCTCTGTCTTTCAGACGTGAAGAAGGCAGTGTTTGAGTTATTTGTTTCCCTGGCCTGAAGTGACTCCCGCCCTCCTCCAAATCCTGCCTGCCTTTCCAAACTTGATGCAGGTCCCACCTTCTCCTCGGAGCCTGTCCCGTCTTTGCAGCTCCCTTGAATCTCTTCCCCTCTGAATCCAACAGCGCTGTGAGGCCTTCACATTAGCACGTAATTATAAGGCTGTCTCGTCCTGTTCACCATGGCTTCGCGTGGGCTATTCTGGTCTCCCCGAGTGGAGTGGAGTGGGCAGGGCCAATGTCTTCATGCCTTCTTCTTTCTCTGGGTCCTGCCCAAGACTGAGTGTAGCACTGAGTGCTGGGAGGAGCTCAGACGTCCTCACCGGGTACTTTATCTGCTGTGTCCCCGTGTCAGTCTCCAAGGCAGTTCCTTTGTGACCAGAGACAGGAGTCTGCAGAAGAGTCAGCTGGCAAGACTGCCGTCAGTAGCTGGGGAAGGGATTTTACCCTGACCTCATTATAACACCGTGGAAAACTATACCACCTTCTCACAGGATTCTAGTTGTGTCCACAGAGATGGAGGCAGTGGCAGAAGGCACTGGAATTGAATTGTGGAATCGGACCAGATTCAAGTCTTGGCTCTGTCATCTCACTGTATGGCTTCAGGCATTGAGCGCTTTGTCACTAGGAGTGTGGTCTCAGTCCTGAGCATGGCCTGGGAGCTCGTCACAAAGGATCTCAGGACCCCCACCGAGGCCACTGGGGATCCCTCGCACATTAGAGTTGCTGTGGGGGAGGATGGCTATCGTACCCCCCCTCCCCTGCACCCCTATAGCAAATAGGGCCTCCAGTTCCCTTCGGAGGAAGGACCCTTCCCTGTGAACCACTCACCAAGTGGCCTGGGCTTAGAGCTAAGCTAACTGGTACATGGGCTCTTCCCAATCATGGTGGCTGATCTGTGGATGGGCATGTGGCCCAGGTCAGGCCCATCAGGGTCAATTAGACCAGCCAGGGCTGGTGTGTGATCACTAGGAAAGAGGACCTGCTCTTTCTCTCTAGATGAGAATGATAGAGGATGTCGGGGTTGTCACTACTGGGCACAGCCCCACAGAGGATGCTGGGCTCACTGCTGTGTACAATATTATCACTACTTGGGACCTGAAAACGGACCCATGGACCAAGTAAGGAGAGCAGTGAAGAGATAAATACCTCTTATGGTGGCCTTGTTTGCACATGGGTAGAGAGAGCTGGGTCTAAAAAACTGTTTAACTACATGACCCAGTAAATTTCCTACAGCTTGAAGGCAGGTGAGTTAGATTTTCTTACACCGGAGAACTAAATGAGATTGCGTGTCTAACACGTGCGATATCCGCTCCGGCACGTGGCGGGAGCTCGTAGGGGGAGTTGCTATGCCGGTCCTGTCACGGTGGCTGTGGTCCCTGCAGCAATCGCTGTGGAGGTGGAGCTAGAACTTGATGTCTCTGTAGACTCTCAATGGCTCCAATTTAAATAGGCAAAGAGGGAAGAGCTCCAGACCAGTTGTATCGACCTTTGACTAATCAAGACAAAACGGAGCTTTGAAGGCTCTTCTCTTGGGGGGAATAAAATTGAGATGACAAAAATTGAGGGCTTGCATGTATCGAGAAGATCAACAGTCAGCCGTTGGAGTCTATAAGATTAGCCTGTTCTCCTGGGGGACAAGTGTCTCCTCTCCTGATGCTCCCTTCCAGCAGCCTTTCCTGCCACCCCCCGTGGACAGAGAGTGCCCATCCGGTTGGTATTTTAGGACACTTGACTGGGCAAGCTTGCTTCAGCTCTGCTCTTTTCCTCTCTGGAGTGAGCCTGTTTGTGCAGAATAAGCATCCTCTGCTGCTGCTCTGGGCGGTTAGTCATCCTGGCCAGGTGGTCACACCTGGGCCACCCCCCCCCCACCCAGCATGCACCTGCCCCGGGCTGGTGCCCCAGAGACTGGAGAGCTAAGTCAGCCTAACCCGAGGCCAGTGCGGCAAGTGGCTTAGCCACCACACAAAGTCATTCCTGCCAAGGCGGCCTCCATCGGAATAAAGACGCCTCCATCTATACTCAGTGTCATCTCAACAGGCTCAGAGCCAGGAAGGGACAAGGTGCCCTTGTGGAGCCCTCACAAAGGCTGCAGCAGTCAGGATGCACTGGAGAGGGTGGGAGGGAAATAGGGGACCAGCTTTGAAGCCACTGCAAAGGCCTGAGGCTGTGCTGGTGACAGCAAGTAGAGGGAAGGACAGAAAGAGGCAGACGTGAGAGAAAGAGGAAAGGAGACCCCCACCGCCGTGGCATTTGGAGACACGCTGGCGGGCCAGGTGTGAGGAAGGGGAGGCCAGAGGAGATGGGGTTCCAGGGTGATGATGGGAAGCAGAAGTGTGGGCTGCCAGTGGGGGGAGGGAGGAGGGGACTGCAGAGAATAAAAACTGACACACAGAATGGGAATGAAATCCAGGGGGGATGTGGAGCATGAAAGAAGCCGGTAAGGACGGAACTGCAAGGACCTCTGTGTTCAGGAGGCTGGAGAAGGAGGAGGAGCGGCAGGGCGGGCCACCGCACAGGGAGAGGACGGGATCGCGGAGAGCACGGAAGCCCAGGGAGGGCGCAGCTGCAGGGGAGAAGGCCCCAGAGCAGCCCTGGAGGCCGCAGTGGGCCCCGAGAGTAGCCGGGTCCCAGATCCTGAAGAAGAATGAGTCATCTCTTAGGAGGCCCCTGTCCCCCTCACCCGGGAGCCCGTGGGACGAGCCGCGAGCGCCTGTGAGGGCGGATGGCAGAGAAGCCTGCTCTGACAGCTCCTCTGCCAGTCTGGATGCCAAGCAAAGACAGTCAGGGTCGTCCCGGTCAAGGTCATGGTGAAGTATCCCAGGTCGACCCGAGCGTGGTTCAGCCACCCTGTGGGGCCAGCAAACAGGAGCTCTGTCTGTTGCAACAGAGGCCCCTCCCGCCTGCTCCCAAATCCCTGCGACATTACTGGATGCAGCTCTAATGACTTCAGCTGAGATGAATCCCAGAGAAAGGACTATTTTCTCAAAGTCGTGCCTTTTTTAAGCATTAAGTGGGGGGAAAAAAGTTTAAGAAAAGAAAGAAATCTGCATAAAAAGAACCACAGGGACTACCTAAAAAAATTTCTGATAAGCTGCATTCAAATCACCTACTTAAGAGCAAAATTAAAGTTAACTGCTAAGGTCAAAGAATGAACTAAAGACGTGGCTCTGAATTTTCAACCCCAATTTTTCATTCTAGTCACATCTTATGACTTCTCTGTGGATTCCAGACATGGATTCTACCGTGTGGAGCAGCAGGCACAGGTGGCCTGGCCCTCGGGCCTGCAGGGTGGCTGCCTGCCTGCCTCAACCCGGCCCACAGCACAGGTAATGGATCCTCCAACTGAGACACAGGCCAGGCACCCTCCCTGCCCCAACGACCACGTGACAGCTGTCTGACGTGGGACATTCAAAGAGAAAAATTCTCCACAGGATAATCGAGAGTCAAAATCCTACTAAGCCATCTCCCCTGGGGATGAGATGCTTTGAAAAGGGGAGGAATTCAACCAGCATAGAAGAATAATCTTACACAAAGTGTTTTAAAATTAGAAACGAAATCATACTTTCTGTTTTGTGCTACTCTACATCACTCTCTCCACTGGTGAGAATGAAGAATGGGGGAAATGATTTGTGGCATTCTCTTTTTTTTATCAGAGAGGCATTCTTAAATACAGCTTTCACAGCACTGAGGATATTTTCAAAGACTCCGCAAGGCCAATTTAAAGAAACTGTTTTCCCAACAGCATTTCAAGAGAAAGTAAGTGTTCTACCAAAGTAATTTTTCTAATACGCTTGGGCTGAATACTTAGACATTCTAATTTTAATTTAGAACCAATCTTATTGTTACAGACATTATGGGAAGAGGACTCAACTTTCAGTGAACTGAAAAGCAAAATCCCCTAATGCATCCATGCCATGTTGCCTAATTATTCAACTCATGTACTGTTATTACTATGTGCTCAATAAATACTCATTAAACCTTTCTCTAGTCTTAATTACTCAAAAGCAAATTCTTGCATAAAGTCCATATTAAAATATTATCACATTCTTCCACACTAAACTAATTGGGCACTATTTGCAGATTTTCTGCATTAAATTGAATCAGTCATCACTCAAAGGCCAAGCAAACACATTTGAGAAGCCGTCAGCACTCAGTAATCTTCTGCCTGGATCTCAGCTGCTAAGGTAATGATCACTAAATGCCTTCCCAGGCAGAGTAGCAGAGAGCAAGCGCTTTAATTAAAGGGAGCTGCAGGCTTTCTGTGTACTCGGCACTCGGTTGAGGCTGTGCCTGATGTATTCTGGTGGACCAGAAATGACATGGTCATGGGTTCATTGACAGTGCATTAAGCATCTCACTATACTCATGGGGGCAAAATCAAATAATTCAGTTTGAAGAGGGAAACTATTACTCTGTCTTCGCATACGTGCATGCACACACATCCACGCACACAAAGGTACTGCTCTCTGCAAAACTATCTCCTCCCTCGGTGCTGTTAACAATCAACTACCCCTTGTTCACAGCAGGAAAAGAATTGCATCAGCGAAATAGAAGGAATTATTCTCTTTCTGCCACTTGCAACTGAAGTCCAGCATCTCAGCTCTGCCCAGCAGGGACACTCGTACCTGCCTGCTTTAATACAGTCGTTACCATTTTTGAGGAAGGGATGCAGATGGAGTTTCGCACTGCTGTCTGGATGAGCACTGCTTCCTTCCCATTCCCAGAGGTCGCACTGCAGATTGGCTGTCACTGCTCACGCGGTTAAGAAGTATCTTCCAAGAGAGTGAGCGACCCTACTAAGGCGGGCTCTGTAGCATGTAGGTTTACACTTTAGTCTGAAACAGTGGGCAGAGGCTGAACATCGTATAACAATGACTTTGTGATCTACCAGGCAGAATCCACTAAGATTTTCAGATACCTTCCTCTCTCTAAACCTCAATCAGCTCCTCGGGTCATGATTAACATTTCTTATTGAAGTATTTTTGGCAACGGCCCACCCACCCAAGCACTTATGCCACAAGTTATCCCAGGCATGGGGAATAGAAAGCTGAGTAGGACCCAGGACACACACTCCAATTGCCCACATTGGGAAGGTTTGGTGTTTGTCGTGTGACTGAGTGTGTAGGGTAATTCTAGACCCTGAGAGGTAGCTTACTCTGACCTGAGCAGACTTCCCATTTGAGTTACCATTAAGGAAATGCAAGGAGGCATAGATGCTTTCCAAAATAATGCACATGACCTCAAATATACGTTAAGTGTGTAGATCTTTAAGATGTTCTTTGAACTATGAAGCATTCTAAACATATAGAAAAGTATAAAGTAACAAACACCCAAATTAACACCACCGGTGTGATTTAATAATTCTTAATATTTTGACATATTTGCTTCAGACCCTTCATTTTAGAAAAGAAAAAGAAACACAAAAAATACAGATATAGTTGAAGTCCTCTTTATAAATGATATGAGTATTGTTTGCCTGTTTGTAAATGTTATATAAATGGCATGAGCTATTTACCTTTCCATAGCTAGCTTTCTTCGTTCAATGTTTTGTTTGAAAGAGTCATCCTTAGGAATACACTACGTGAACAGTACATTTTAACTGCTCTACAGTCTGATACTGCTTGATTAAGTGACAATTTGTTTATCCTTTGCCCTGAGATGGACATTGAGGAGGTTTCCAAATTGTTGCTATTATCAGCAATGCTGCACGGATGTTTTGGCACACAATTCCTTAGGCAGAGGCGTGAGAAATTCCCTGGGGTATATCCCTAGAGATACTAATAGAATCGCTGAGTCAAAGGTGTGCCGCTCTCCACATTGGCCAGATACTGCCACACTGCTCCCCAAAGAGGCCGTGCCAATGTACATCTCCACACAGGGATGCGTGGCAGTTTTCACTGCTTCACATCCTCACCATTACTGGATTTAGAAGACCCGAATCCTTGCCAATCTGAAGAGTGTGAGATAGAATCGCACTGTTGCTTTGATTTATATTTCCCTGAGGTTGAACTTGTTCTCATGGAGTTACCACCCTTTCAAGTTTCCTCCTCTGTGAATTGTCTAATCATATTCTCTGTCCATTTTTCTCTTTGTTGTTTGCCTTTCCTGATTTTGAAAGAGTTATTCATGTATATATTTTACTTTTTTATAACAGCTTTATTGAGATATGATTCACATTTCATACAATTCACCCATTTAAAGTGTACAGTTCAATGGCTTTTACCTTATTTACGTAGCTGTGCATCTATCACCACAATTAATTCTAGGACTTTTTCAGTATCTCAAAGAGAAACACTCTAGCCAGCACCCCCAGTCCCCTTATTCCACCCCTCCCCCAGCCCTAGGCAACCACTAATGTATTTTCTGTCCCCCTCAAGGTGCTCATTCTGGATATTCCATACAAATGGAATCATACAATATGTATTCTTTTGTGTCTGGTTTCTTTCACTTAGTGTAACGTTTACAAGGTTCATCCATATGGTAGCATGCGTCTGTACTTCATTTATTTTTTATTGTGGCAAAATATACATAACATAAAATTTATCATTTTAAACATTTTAAGTGTACAGTTCAGTGGCATTAAGTACATTCACATTGTTGTGAAACCATCACCACCATCCATCTCCAGAACCTTTTCATCTTCCCAAACTGAAACTCCGCACCCATTAAATACTAACTCCCCGTTCCCCTCCCCCAGCCCCAGCACCCACCGTGCTACTCTCCGTCTCTGTGGATTCGACTGCTCCAGGGGCCTCATGCAAGAGGAATCTACAATATTTGTCATTTCATCACTGGCTTCCTTCATTCAGCATAACGTCTTCTAGGTTCATCCACACGGTAGCATGCGCCAGAATTCCTTCCTTCCCCAGGCTGAACAGTGCTCCACTGCACGGACACCACGCATTTTGTTTATTCATTCATCCATCGATGGACACTTGAATTATTTCCGCCTTTTGCCTCTTGTGAATAATGCTGCTATGGACACAGGTGTACACAAGTCTATTTGAGCCCCTGCTTTCAGCTCTTTGGGGCATAGACCTAGAAATGGAATTATTGAATCCTATAACAACTCTGTTTAACTTTTTGAGCAGCTGCCTACTGTTTTCTTATATATATATTCTTGACACTTGTTTTTTATTGGTTATATTTGTTGCAAACATCTTCCCCCAATATACGGTCATCTTTATCTTTTTTGTACAGGATTTTAGTTTTAAAATCAAATTTATCAATCTTGCCTTTATGGCTTTTGCTTATTGTATCTTGTTTAAGATGCTTTCCCAGTCCAATGTTGGAAGATATTTCCTATATTTCCACTTTTCCATATAAATCTATATTCCACCTGAACTGATTTCCTTATATGTTGTGAGGTAAGGATTTACTTTAACTTTTTTCCCATATGGATAACCAAGTGTCCCAAAATGGAAATCCAGACATTTCCTGCTGATTCGTGGCTCTTCCTGGACCAGCTTCCCTGGGGACAAGCCCGTTTCTAGGTTTCCCGTCTACTCAGCTGATTCGCTTCCTATTCTTGCCCCAATGCTGCACCATCTTAATTACGACAGCTTTTTGGTAAGCCAATATTTAGAGAGAAAATCCCACACCACGCTCTTTTCCTTTGAAATTGTCTTATCTGTGTTTGGTTCTTTACTCTTGCATGTGAGTTTTAGGATTATCTATTCAAATTCCATGAACTGCATTGAATTTAGAGATTAATAGTGAGCATGTACCGAAACCTTGGTGTATTGTACCTTCCCATCTGTGATTCCAAGATCCCAACTCCACCTGCTTGATTTAATGAACAAGGACACCATTGGCACCCCACAGCCACACGGGGAATCAGCGAAAGAGCCCAATCCAGACCCTTGTGTAATGGCCCTGCCAAGAAGGTCAAACATGCCCCACCCCAATGACAGAGCTTTGCCTTCTGTTACCTTTCCATGTAAGTCCAAGCAGTAGGTCATTCATTCATTCAACTAGCACTGTTGAGTGCCAACGGGCCTTGTGGCTCTGGTGTGAGCACAGTCCCTATTCCCAGGAACCTGCAACAGGATGCCACTGCGGGGGCTGGGCAAAAGCCCAGAGCCATCCCTTGAGGATTAGAATTGGCTCTGAGCCCTGTTCATGGTCCGTGAAGAGGGTCAGGAGAGCAGCTGGGAGAAAAGAGAAAGTGGGGGTGGGAGGGCTACGGGGTGGGAGGCTTGTGTGTGAAGACCATGATCACTCATGCCTGCCAACCCCAGGAAACCAGAGCTCAGAGACCAGAATGCCAACGTGTTAGTTTTTTGCTAAAACAAAACACAGCCGCCAAGTTAACCAGCACGTATTTCCTATGGCCAAATATTTGCTCCTTGTAGACAAATTAAACTGGGAAGCCAAGTTATAATCAGAAGTTAGGACGATGACCTCAGAGAGAGAATGAGGAGAATTGTTTACAGCTTGGATGTGTCCTGACATCAGGTGGACTTGTTTCTACAGCAGGGCACTGTTGGCAACTGGAGGGGAGCTGTCCCCATGCCAGGATCTCTCCCCGCAGCAGAGGGACATCTGGTCTGCATCCTGACTCCCTTCCCGCTGCTGCCGAGATGGCGGTTCTCCTTCAGAAAATGTCTTTAGACACGTCATGCACCGAATGTGGCTATAGTCAATGTATGTTCGGAAGACAGACAGGTTCATCTGCTCCTCTGATTTGAATTACAATTGGATCCTTTAAATGATTTATTTCTCATTTCTTAGGGACAAGAAGAAAGTCCATTTGGCCAGCAAGGAAACCAAGGCTCAAAGAGGTTACAGGACTCAACTATCCAAGGCTGCCCAGGTAATGACTGCCTGAACTGGATCACAACCCAGATTTTAATCGAACTGAAAAGGGGAAAATGTTTGAAAATGCAAAGCAAGTGGCTAAATTTGGCACCTAACCACACCAACCTTTGCAGTTAAGACACTGGAAAGTGGAGACCTTGACTTCTATCCCTTTATAACTGACTTCCCAAGTACCTGGTCCAAAATGTGCTCATGCAGGCACTTTGGACATGTGGCAACTAAGTTCTCTCTGCTCCCCCAGATGGTCCTGAACACAACAGAGGCCCAGGACACTAAGCCATACTATTTCCCTTTTCCCATCAAGTCACCTTTCAATCCACACAAGGACTCCTTCAGGGAGAACCCAGGACTCCCCAAGTCCCTTCCTCAAGGGTCTGTTGCCACTCTCTCCTCATCCTACATCCCTCTGGACCTTTCTGTCACCTCCCTCGTCCTAGAGCCATGTGGTAGTGACCATTATTTCTGGCCCATCCTCAGAGGCACAGGCAAGTCCTACCTGTGCATCCTGGACCGAGCACCTTTCTGTCACCAGAACCATCCCCCTGCCCTCCAGCGTGGTGTCACTCTGCCAGCAAAGCCTCTGTGCCAGCCCCCATGTAACCAAAGACGCTCTCCCTGCAAGGATTTTGGAGCTGAAGGAAAACTCCATTGGACCACACATTTAACAGATATTTATTGAGTGCCTACGGTTTGACCTCTCTTCTCGGTATCCCCATCTGTAAATTTGGTTTGGATGATCTCTGAGCTCACTTCCATCTCTGATAGCTCATGATCCTTAGTGCGTGAGCATTTTTAAGTATTATTGGGAGGTAGTATAAAATAAATAAAATAAATTTGGTAAAAACATATAAAAAGAACTATATTCTGATGAGATACAAGTTCTCTTAAGATTATTATAACAATATTACACATGATTCTGCGTGATTTCGTGGAAGTGATCCCTGCATGGCTTACAGGAGAGGGCTCTAAGGCTAAAATCCCGAGCAGGGAAAGAAAATGAAGTGACGATACAGTTTAGGCTTTCTAATATATTGTTTTAGGTTATTTTATGTTTTGGCTTTTATATTAATAGCAGGAAGAAACATCTACCAGTAGCATGTTCAAATGAGTGGTCCTTTTTCACATGCATGCTACAAACAAGAACTTTGTCATGTAAGGAAATACAGCCCTGCTCATGTAAGCTTGTTACGTCCAAGGCAACAAATTCAGAATGTATAGGCTGTACTGACAATTCAATTTTTAAATCTGTTTCTATTAAGGGTCCTTTCTTTTCTGACTTCTTCTGGTTTCCTTCTTCCTTCTCAGGGGTTCCTGAACTGGGGTCCATAGACATTAAGAAGCTTCTGGTTGCACTTCAGAGGCCTTTAACCCCCTAAAATTGTTGGGTACACATACTCTTATATAGTAGCTTTCATCTGATTTTCAAAGGGACCTTTGACCTCCCCCCTGCCCCAGAAAGGGGCCTCTGATTATGCTTCTTGTTCACATGCAGGGGAAAAAAATTTCCAAGCAAGACCTATATCTGAACAAGCCACCTGGCAGAGAGAGCCTCGATTCTGGCACCAGAGAGACCCGGGTTCAAATCAGTTTGCCAGCTGAACTCCACTTTTGCACAAGTGACTTAAATACTATGGGTCTCAGCGGCCTCCTCTCTGTGAAATGTGGGTGATGTCATTTGCTACTTCATGGGGTCACTGTGAGGATGAAATTATGGAATATCTGTAAACCCCAGCACCTTGAGTTCAGTGGTTGGTGGGCTGTACACGACCCCTCAACTCCAAGAAAGCCCGAGCTGCCCGCCAGAGTAGCTCACAGGGGACCAGCACGGCCCGCTGTAGGACTAAAACACAAGCACAATTTAGTAAACTGAGCTGTTAGCGAAAGCTCAGCACTTGTCCACGAGGCCAAATCAGAAGAATGAGCACAAGAGGTTTGGGGAGCAGGAAAGAGAATTCTTATCACTTTGCCGGCAAAGGAGGAGAAATGGTAGACCTTCCCATCTCAAAACCCAACTTTCCTGAACACAGGCAGAAATACCGCGCTTCTAAAGGGAGGGCCCCTCAGTTCTAGGCTGTTGTGGTTAACTGTTCTAATCCTCCCTCTCTGCCAAAGACAAAGCCTGTGAACTCTGCCAGCCGCCCACCTGGGGGGCCGGCACCGCCTGGGACGGCTGGGTTATCTTTTAACAAAGACTCGACCTGCCTCAGGGATGCAGGCCAGGCTGCAGTTCCCAAAAAGAGTGGGGGAAGTTTTAAAGAGACAGAAAACATTTTGGTTTTTTGTCCTCAGGCCATTCTCTGTGACAAAACTTCTGCGAGCTCAGTGTTTCTTTGCCTTCGCAAGTTAAATTCCTCCTCGCAAGCGGTTTCCACGCGATGCCCGCCGAGAGTGGTCCCAGACTCTCCGTGGGCCAGGTGTCGCCTCGTGTGCGGCCGTCGCGGAGGAGAGGCGGCTTCCGCCTCAACCCCGAAGCCTCGCTCGACGCTGTTTCTCCCTCCACCTTTGCCAGCAAAGCCACTTCCTCGTGCTCGAGGCACCTCAGGATCCCGCTTCTACTTCTCTCTCGACTTTCATTTCTCGTACCTTGTCCTGAGCCACATCCTCTGTGCTAGAAACAGCTCCCGCTTCCTGCTGGCCCCGCACCGCCGGGCTCTTCCTCTGCGCGGCTGTGCTGCGCCAGGACGTCCTACACCCGTGCTGCGGGGGACGTTTCTAAACCCTGCCCCGACTGGGAAACTGGCACGCTGGTGGTTCCCTGTAAATATGCTAGAGACCAGGAGGCCCGTCCTGTTCCCCGTGTCCAAGCTGGGACAGCGCAGACCCGCCAGTTCCCTCAAAGCAAAAGCAAAAGAAGACTCCTCATGTGAGTTTCTGAAACTTGGCACCCAACGCTGTTCTTCCCACTGTGCTGGACAAGAATACGGGTCAGCGTTCGGACCCCAGCTCCACCGCTAACTAGCTTTCGGTCCTGAGCCCTTAACCCCTGTGAGCCCCAATCTAGGAGGCAGGTAAGGCACAGTCTGCATTCAAATACCAGTTACAAGGTGTGTATTAGATTCCGTGGTCAGACAAGCCAAGACCCACAGGAGGAAAAAAGGACGGATTATTCCTGACCAAGGTAAGGGAGCAGGGAACATCAGGGCTGAGCTGTTCCAATTCGCATGCACGTAGAAAGTCCTATAAAATTGGATTTATGTCGTAAGATTGTTATTGCATATTAATAATAACAACCACAGTGACTATTTGTAGAGTAGCTGCTTGGTTGGAAGTGCTAAGCATGCATGGCTCCTTATCCTTGCAGATGGACCCTCCTAGTCCCGTTTTGCAGACCTGGAGTGTGAGGCTGGGAGGAGAATGACCTCCTCTCCCCTCATCCTGGTCAAGCCAAGTCTGTCTGGTGCCCACACCACTGCCACACCACACACCCCCCACACACACCCCCAGCGTTGTTTGTGGTTCTAGAAGAAAAGCAGCACTCTACGGCTGCAGGTGTTGCCAGGTGAGAGTTTGAGCCAGGAGGAGAGAGGCTTTCCCTCTCTCTCTCCTAGGACGGTCCTTCTCTGGGGACAGGGCAGGTATCACTCTCTGGAAAGAGGCTGAGCAGACAAGTAGCCAGGGCAAGGGGTACTCAGACCCGGCTGGCACCAGCCTGCCTATGACGTCTTCCCCGTGGGAAAAAGAAGCCCCCTTCCTGAAACCTGGTCTTGCTGACCTCAGTCACTTCCTCGGGGCAGCTTCACGCACCCCAAAGCATTACAGAATTCTCAGATTTGGTCCAAAGGCAGTGCGTGATTTTTTAGACTTATAAATCTATTGATCACCCAGAAAAACAACCAAAGCGCAATTCTTTTTACAGTAGTTCTGTTGTAAGACATTTTGCAAAGTCTGAGTCCTCTGTTCAGACTGGAAGCTCTTCTCAAACTCCGGTGTCCATTGATTGAAACTGATGGATTTGGCCTTGGCAGTGCCCAGGTGGACAGCGCCTGAGCTCCCTGACCGCTCACCTGTGTTTTCAGGTGAGACGATCCTGTCGTTTCCCTTAAGGAAGGGAGGCTGCCTCAGACTGATGAAAGCTGCAGAGTGCTGAGACGAGGGTGGACAAGGACACCCCCGAGAGGGCCATAGGAGCTGCCGATGAAGCAATGCCCCAAGCGGCCGTCTGCTGGGAATACCGCAGGGCGACTTCCTCCGTCACATCCCTGAGGCTGCCGTGATGGGAAGACAGGAGCTCCCCAGCAGCGGGGGTGCAGTCCCTGCTCTGACGGTTATTAGCTCTGTGACCTTAAAGAGGTCGTTTCAATTCTTTTGCCCTTTGTTTCCTTGTCTATAAGCTAGGGTTAACAACATCCACCCCATAAAGGTTTCATAAGAATTAAAGGAGAGGATGTGAGTAAAGCCTTTGGCACATAGTGGGTCTTCAGCAAAGGAGAGCTGGCATTATCATCATCACTTTGCTAAGCACTTGAAACTGGAGCAACCAACAACTAAGCTCCTAAACGGAAAATTTGAGAATAAGGTTCCCCATGGCAGCCAGGAACCCCTACAGCCCATGCAAGCTATACATGTGGGCCCAGTGGGCCAAGAAGGGAAGAGAGCGCCACCCCTACCCCAACGCACTAGGCTCTGAGGGCCCCTAAAAAATTGCAGGAAATCCCTGATGCACAAATTGGATGCATTTCTTAAAGGAAGTTGCAATGTTTAGCTTCCCTTTGATTTCCAGAATCAAGTGCCCCAAATAACCACCTCCAAAAGCATGAGCCTGAGATCCGCATTAAATGCTAACAAGTTGTTAAAAGGTAGCTGATTTTCTTGTGGTTTCTCACCCCTCCACACACACCCCGTCCCAGCAGGTTTCCTCAAATGATTGATAGTCTCCGTGGTAACCGTGGAAGTCCTGCTCACCTGAAATCCCCACCCGCACTCACTCGCCCTGCCGGCTTGTCGGACAGTCACGACAGCACTCAGCCCTCTCCATCCCTGAACAAAGGTTATTTTGAAATGGCTTAGGCGGCTGGGTGGTGAGTACTTTGTTCCTGAAACCAGGTGCTGAGATGACAAATACTTCCCCTTAACCGTTGGACTTTATCAAACAGGAATCGTAGGTCTGATGTGCATTAGAATAATCAGATGGCTTGAAACGAGGAAGAGCGTGAACCGGGCCATCAGCCCGTGAGCCAAAGAAGCTATACGAGGCCCCACAAGCAGCCATTGTTTACCCCGTGTGTACAGTGGCACCACCTGAGAAAGCAGCCACTTCTTGTCAGGGCTTTAAAAAAAATACTTCCCTAAAATCAGCACAGCACAAGTCAGTGTAACGGCTGTCACCTGCTAGCTGCTGGGACTGTGCGAAAGCCTGTTTCCATATTCAACAAGGTTGTTTGAAGCACATTAAAGCAAGAAACACCAATGAGGGAAAATCACACACTGTATATGGCTACAAGGCGTTCAGAGGAGGGAGAAATCAAGTTCTCCCAACCTGCGCAGTTCCCTGCCAGGCAAATGACAATGACAGGGATTGAAATTAAAAGTGAAGGGACACAATGCCCTTTTCACTTAACTTCAAGGGCAAATTCTTTTGGTTCACGGCAACATTTGCCAGCCCCTCACCTAGGATTCTCCCCAGGGATGTAGGAGACATTTCCAGCCTCTCAAAGGAGCCCACAGAATGGCTTTAGAAATAGAGCTAACCTTCTGCAAGGTGAGAAGTCTGCCTTCATTGTTTGTCTTAGGGAGAAAAGAGAACTACAGGAAGCAGGACTCGAAATACACCACAAAGAACACCAACAACAAACTGAATTCATAACTCTGAACACCGAAGAACATATCTACTCTGCATTCATTCAGCCAGCATTTATTAAACCATTACCCACCAGACACTGTGCCACTCACTGGGATGTTACATGGATAATTCTGGATCTGTGCCCTTGAGAAGCTCATCTGGGAAAGACAGACACTAAACAAACAGTTACAACACCTTGGACTAGCACTATGCCAGACGGAGGCAGGAGGCGACCTGGGAACCAACTCCTCCACATGGAGGTTCAAAGACAGGGCGCTCTTGCCAGATGGAGAAGGGTGGAGTTAGGCTTAGAAGCCATGATGTTGGAAGCCCAGAAATGTGAGTTCCAGCCACACCTTGAGGCACACCTCTTACTTCCTCAGTGCCTTATGAGAATGCCTGCCCCACCCCCCAAGGCCACAGAGCAGTGCAAAGCTTCCTCCCAAGATGTGGGAAACCATGCCAAGAAATTTTAAGAAAGATATCAAAATCATTGCATTTGAGAGTGATTTCATATTAGCTGGACTTTTGTCCAAATCAACATGATTCCATCTGGCACCATGTTTGTTACTGATCAAGACTGACTTATTTTTTTTTAAAGTACCTAATTCCCTAAAGATCTTCAAATATATTTCTGCCTTTGAATCAATTAAGGAGGCTTTACTGAATACCTCCCATGCGCCATATCCTGTTTGACATCTATAAATAAATCTTCAAATGTGCGGCTAAGCAAGAGTGTATCAGTGACACCCATCTTCTGGTTTTCCTTTTCACTTCTATGGCTTTAGTACTCAATAAGTGCATGCAATTTTTTCTTCAAGAAAAGCTTTAGCCAATCTCTGTGTTTTTATCTTTTGTGTGAAGAGCTTAATTTGCAGTAGAAATAAGGACCAGGGCATTTGACAAGAGAAGCAAGTGTCACATGTGGGCACTGGGGTTTCACCATCCCCAGTAAGCAGACTTACAAACTAATGTGGAAAGTTGGGCATTTGCGATGCTTCCAACAGTTACAGATTTGAGAGAGCCAATTGGCAAGTGGCAGCAACAAGAAGTCAGCAGTTCGTCTGGGTGGCCCAGGCTCAACCACAGGGCAGAGCCTGCACCGTCCTTTCTGCCCACGTCTGACGCTGGTGCTCCTGCAGCGTCTCACGGGAGTGAGGCCCAGTGTGTTCCAAGGGCTCCATGACGACACTCTGACTCACGCCTCCCCCTTTCTGGTCTGAGTTATAGCTGGGCTCTCTTTTTCTTTAAGGGGACAAAAGAGAAAGAATGCCAAGATTACTGGTGCATTAAATGATTGAGAAATGTTTGCCATTTAAAGCCGTTTCACTTCCTGCCCGACACCACAAAGAAGCTATTTAATGAAGTTAGCCTTTGCTTTTCTTAATGCCACTATGTGTCTGGCTCGTTTTGCCCATTTTCTATTTTCTCAAAATTGGATATGATCGTGAAATGCTTGGTTTCTATTGCTTAAACAATTGTATTGCAAATCAGTCAACTTAGGGGAAAAAGTCAAGGGGTGCCCAGAAGATAGAGTGGAGGGCTAGAGCCTGGGAGAACGGCTGAGTGGGAGCGGGGCCCAGGGCCTCACCCTGCCTAAGGGGCCTGGTTGCCACAAGCCACTGGGCTCCTGTGGGAAGCTGAGCCCTCATGTTCCGGAGAGACCATGAACAGTTACAGACTCCCAGAGCAAGGGTCACCCTCGTTTGGCATGTGTCCCTGCTTAGTAGGCCCTGGGGTCAGCATGTGACTTTCCCCAGCTTTAGCCAAAAAGAGAAAACCACGAATTGCTTTGAGACCCCAAAGATAGTTCCCATAACAGAGCAAACCCGTGCCACAAGAATCCCATCACCGGGACACAGCAAACTTCAGGACTAACACTGCCCTGGCCAAACTGTCTACTGATACTAAAATCTAAGTTCTCCGTATGACTTACAGCAGTGGTCCCCAACCTTTTTAGCACCAGGGACCGGTTTCGTGGAAGACAATTTTTCCACGGACTGGGAGGCAGAGCTCAGGGGGCGATGCGAGCGATGGGGAGAGGCTGTAAATACAGACGAAGCTTCACTTCCTCACCCGCCACTCACCTCCGCTGCGTGACCCGGTTCCTGAGTTTCACAGAAGACAATTTTTCCACAGATGGGGGACGGGGAAGCAGAGCTCAGGCAGAGATGTGCTGCCTGGTTCCTAACAGGCCACAGACTGGTACCGGCTGGCAGCCCAGGGGTTGGGGACCACAGACTTACAGAATATCTGGTTTAGAATAGCCATAGCTATTGCTGCTTGGGTGCTTACTATGTGCCGGGTTCTGTGCATTTTGTGTTCACTTCTCATTTAGTCTTCTCAGCATCCTGCAAGCGAGTCGTTGCTGTCCCTCTTTGTGGATGAGGAACGGAGATGTAAAGAGGCTGAGAGATTCTATCTGGGTCAGCTGCTAATATGGCCACACCCAAGGGGTGAGAATGATTACCGTGCACGCTGTTCCAGGGCTTTCTGGTCTACTCCCCAATATCTACATTTAAGCAAGACACATTCGTAGCAGTGTGGCCATATTCATTCACTCAGTAAGTATTTATTAAGGGCCCACTGTTTGCAGGCACTAGAAGTAAAGAAATGAATAGAATGGCATCTGTCCTCTAGAAGTGTGCCCTCTAATACGGTACCGTGGGCCACATGTGGCTACTGAGCACATGAGATGATGACCAGTCTGAACCGAGATGTGTGGAGCGTAAAAATACACACCAGATTTCAAAGACTTAGTATGAAAAAAAGTGTGAAATATCTCAATAATTTTTCTATGGATTGTATGTTGAAATGATATTTTAAATATACCAGATTAACTAAAATATAGTTTTAAATTAATTTCATGCATTTCTTTTTACTGTTTAAAATGAGGCTACCAGACGGTTCAAAGCCACATGCATGGCTCACGTTGCTCTGCGGGCAGGCACCTGGCGAGGATGACGAGCAGAGCTGTCCCCAGGACAAGGGCAGGCCCAGAAAGTGCAGGAGGCACAAAGAGAGGCCACAGGAAAGCAAGAAAGCATTGTTTCCCTTCGGGGCGGGGGGAGGGGGCTTAGGAACTCAAATATGAAAGTGGAGCCCTTCTTATCAGTGGTCTGGGTGTCCGGACAGGTAATCTGCCACAATCTCCAGTCTCTACTGCACAGACTTGACAACAGCCCGGCAAAGTAATAGGACTGGATTGATCTTGGAACAGATGTTGGCAGCAAAACGACTGCTGGACGCAGCTCTGGCTGCAGCATCAGCTCAGATGTGAGCTCTGCTCCGGCTTTCACCTTGATCTTGGCTTCGTTTGTATCAAAAAGTATTCCAGACCCCAAACCTCCCTCCTAAACTTCCAGGAGAAGTTGGAAACCCCATTTGCCCTATTTTTATAAACCCCCAAACATCTTTGCAGATGGCGACGTACACTCTTTGTTGCCAACTCGGCGTCCGTTCCTCCCGTGTGTCTTGCTAGAAGCAGCTGGCTTTGGCTCAGAACCGCCCTGGGCCCAGCCCAGGTGATGGGCCATGATTGGTCTAAGCCAGTCCTGGAACCTCCCTGGTAGCTAGGGGCATGTGTCACACTCTTCTGACCATGACTGCTTTGGGGCCGGTGTCTAGAAACATTGTTTTCTTAATGAAAGGGGACAGAGCAAGGCTTGACATGTCTGTCCTGCCCGAACCATCTCCACCCTGCCTCTGATGTGACAGCTAGCACTGGAAAAGCCACGCTGCAAACATGAGGGGAATCTAAGAAAACAGCAGAAGGTCGGGACTAATGTCGCTGAGCTTGCGAACGAGCACCGACAACCACTTACCTCCAGTCTTCCTGTTGCGGTAGGAAAAATAAACCCCTCATTGTTTAAAGCAGTGTAGTCAAATAGCCACACACACTGTTACTTGCAGCCTGTGACATTCCCTGCTAACATACGAACCAAGCATAAAAAGGGAAACTGGTTTGTCCAAAAATGTAGACCACGCCAAAGAAAATCCCTGCCACGTCCCTCCTTGCCTGACAGCCCATTTTAGTCATAATCCCAGGGAGCTCTGTGAGTTCTTTCCCTGTGTGTTATTGTGTCCATTTAAGAGGTGGGAAAATTAAGGGTTCAAACTAGTACTTATGGTTGAAGAACTACGTGAACCATTCTTATTTCTGCATAAATTTCACAGTGAGAGTGAAGTTTTCTCTTCACCCATGCAACATGTATCATTTTGTCACCCATCAATCATGTATAGGAAATTACAGAGGATAATCTATTGCTCCAAAACAATATAAAAGATACAGTCACTATCTGTCCTCAGAAGCTTGAAAACAAATATTTCTTGTTTTAGAAAAAAGACCTTCCTCTTCCTCCCCAGATGCTGTCTGGCTGCCAACCCGATGGCAAGTCCCGCTCACGCCTCACTGGCCAAAGCCCAGTTTTGTTCAGGTAAAGACGGCCATAGGCTTGGGGTGACCAGGGCCCTCCCTGACGCTAGGGAGTAAGCCCTTATTAGTCCAAGCGGATCATAGCAATTCCCTTCCCCTTGATGAGACAGGTTTAGGAAAAAACATGCGATGTAATTCTGGCTAGCAAGCTGAGAGGAAGTCTGCCGGGAACTCCTGAGAAAGCCTGCCTTCCTCTGAAAAGGGGCATCGCCATGAGCCAGGCCGCGGGAACCACAGATCTGAACTGAGGTCACTCAACACCGAGATGCCTGTGTTTTGCTCCCACGAGAGTCTGGGGCCATTCCAAGTGGCCGGACAAAGTGGCCGGGCACAGGAAGCTCTGCTCTGTGCAGCCATTCAGAGATCCGGGCCCAGGCTATGCCGTCTTCAACACGTGGCTTCCAAAGTCACCCTGAGCATCACACCCCAGTTAGCCAAAGGGGGAAAAGGCCTGGCCTGCTTTCTTTGACAGCGTCTTCTAGAAGTACAACTTAATGGCCCCAGGAACAGTTGCATTGTCGTTGGATGACAGCAGCAAAAGCTCACGACATAACCCTCTGCTGAAATCGACAATTCTTCGTACCGCCCGAACCAAGCTCAGGGGTGTGTTTTAAAGGTTCACGCGCAAGATGCTACTGGGCTGGGCATGCCGATGGCACTCACATTCCATCAAGCTGACTCAGCGAGGCCACACCTGACTGCGGGGGGCCCTGGGAGGAACGGTCTGGCTGTGGTGTCCAGAAAGAGAAGGACACAGCTTTGGTGGAAAATGAAAATACAGAGCCCCGCGGTCATCGTGACCAAGAATTTCATGACAGGGGCAGCAGAGCATTAAATCAGTGCAGGACCCTTCTCAGCTCGGGCCCTGCGCCTTTGCGCTGGTTCAGCTCTGCACTGGGCCCTGGACAGAGGAGGAGGTGTTATGTGGTGGGCAACACCCTCTCCTCCCTTCCCGGTCCCCAGGTACCTACAGCCCGCGCCGCCTGCTTTCCCTCTGCGTTCCGTTTTACGTCACCTGTCCTCGTAGCTCCTTGTGGTCAGGAACCACATCACATGCCTGAGTGCACTTAGGCACTTTGAGTGGCTAAATGTATCCCTTAATCAAATTGATTCTAAATGTTCAGAGACACAATTTGACAAAGAAAGCTCACAGAGTTGAAGGTTTGATGTGGGTTTGACAAAAGCAACTAAAATCAGTTTAGCAAATCCGGTTAAATTTGTGGCCTGCTTTCCTTGACAGCACCTCCTAAAAGCACAGCTTAATGACTCCATGAGCAGTTGCATTTTTATTGGATGATAGTAGTAAAAGTGCACAAAATAACACTCTGCTGAAATCGAGAGTTCTTTGGCACCACCTGAACGGAGCTCATTTGTGTGTTTTAAAACAATTTGCATTTGGCCTCGTGCTATGTCGTTCTTGCCTGCATGGCCCTGATGGCGCCAGTGTGGGATAATTCTGCAACGAGTGCTCCCGTAGCCAGCGGCCTGCAAGCCCCATCACACAGACGCCCTCCTTTCTAGCCAGGTCACCTAACAGTGACACAGAGGTTTCCTGAAAGGGGTACAGTCAGGGGCACACGCGGCAGCTTCCAAGCACTTAGAATCCAGAACGAGGGACCCCGTGGCAGAGGGCGGGCGCGGGCCATGCAGGCTCTGAGCTTCCAGGAGGACAGCTGGCTTCATGTCCATCTGTTCGTCACGTGGTGATGATGATGATGATGGTGATGAAGGCTCCTCTCAGCTTTATCATCCCCTTATTGAGGAGAGTGAATTTGTGTTTGCAACTATTTATTGCCTTTTCCTCTCAGCAAGTGTGCCGGACGTGGCGTCCCTGGAGGCGGCTGTGGCCCAGCCCTGTGCCTGCGAGGAGAGTGGACAGGTAGGGTGCTCCCTGCTGCTGTGAACGAGGACAGCAGCGCACTCCTGCCAGCGTGGAGGGGTGCAGCTCCCTTCCCGCCATCCTGCCTCTTTCTCAGAACCAGGAGACCCTCCCAGTCCCCACCCAGCGTACGCCCAGTAGGTACAAATCCTGCTCATAAATTAATCTACAGCTTTTAGAAGTGAGTGCGGAAAATGATCTCGGATCCATTTATCAGATGGGAAAACACACACACACACACACACACACACACACACACCACGCATACACAGGTGTGCACACACAGCAATCGCAGGGCATTTGCTACACATCAGGGACAGCATTAGCTCCTTCCAGGCATCATCTTACTTACAGTCCTGCAAGTGGTATCGCCATCCGCATTTTACAGATGACGTAACTAAGGCTCTTAAGGTTGGCCCAGGTCGACGACTTTTAAGTCATGAGGCCGGGATGCCAGCACAGACTGAATGTTACCCTCTGCTGTCCACTACCCAGGACACCAGACCAGGGGCCCAGGCGGAGGCCGGGAGGGGTCCAGAAGCTCGGGCACAGCCAGTGCATCCTACTTTGGGGCACCAGTGTGTGGGGGCCAGTGGCTGTCTGGGGCTCAGGGCTCACGCTCACACGGGCTGCCCGTCCCTGCCCCTGGCCACCCCCGTGTTGCCCCCGGGCAGAGTCTGCAGCACCAGAGTGGGGGAACCAGCTTGAGAGGCCCCCAAAGGAGACCTGGAACGACATGTCCTGCATTCTCAGTTGCAGAATTAGCTCCTTGAGCTTCTGGTAACTTCTGTTGCTTGAATGACTTTAAAGTATTTTTTTAGGTCATACATGGTCATAGAAACTTAGGGGAAAACAGAATACTCTGAAAAAGAAAATTAAAATTAACCATAATTGTCTCATTGCCCAGGTATAGCCACTCCTCATATACTGGTGCATTCTTTCTGGTATATGTACGTGTGTGTGCGCACGTGTGTGTGTGTGTGTCCTGTATATACATATGTTTTTACCTGATGGGATTACAGTCTATCTACAATTTCATATCTAATAGTTTAAACCTAACATTACAACACTAACATCTTCGTCTATCGTTAACTTCCTATATCATTAACTACTCTTCGTGTGATTTTACTGGCTTTAAAATATTTTATTATGTGTTTGTAAACACCAGAATTTAGTTATTTATTCCTCTGTTTTGGACCTTAAGGTTGTTAATTTTTAATTCTACACATATATTAGTGAGATAAATTTTAAAATAAAAATCCTTGAACATAGATCTCGATGAACATATCCAAATACGTCCTGAGAACGAAGTCCTAAAACTTAAAATGCTGAGTAAAAGGCTGGGAACGTTTTAAGGCTCTTGATCAACATTGCCAAATCGCTCTCTGGGAAGGCATTACCGAGTTATGCTGTCTTTGTTGGTTGCTTGATGAGCTAGTTTTGGATTTTATGTATGTAGCTGGGAATTTCGGCTGCCAGAGCTAAGATTTGGACCACCACACCCTCCCGCACACACAAACCTCTGTATCCGTCTGCACCCAGGTACACAAGGGAGCTCCTGCCTTGCCATGAGGAGAGTAGAGGGGGTGTTGAATGCAGGAGGGGCCAGGGGCGAACAGGGGGGAGTCTATGGCATCTCTTCCCCCGCTGGCACCGTCTTTGTGGACATGCGTTGGGGAACCCTCTGGGCAGCAGAGCTGCTCTAGATCTAGGGATCCCTGGGAAAAGCCCATTCGTCTGTCTCTGCAGGAAGCCTTGTACCCTCCAGGCCCCTGAAAGTTGGATATTTGGGCAGCCTTTGGAGGCAGCACCCTGCCTGGGACAGTGAGACACCTGCTTCTTTATTCACAGGAAGCAGCCTTGGTAAGAAGGTGGCAATGACCTCCAGTGACCTGGAGCGTTCTGGAAGGAGGCTCATATTATCCCTCCAGTGGCAGCTCCAAGCCAATAGAAAACCAAATTCGATATTCATAATTTTTAAGCATTTAATTGTTTTCTCCTGGCTGGAATCCATTCATCCATTCGTCCTCAGGCAGGAGGCCGAGGAGCACACTTGTGGCTTGTGGCTTCCTTGACTCCATTAACCTTAGCTGGGGAGAAAGGGCAGTTCAGGGGCGTGGGGGGCAGCTATCAAATCTCAAATCTGACTCCCTGTCCCAGCCCAGGATGCCAAACAAAACCTCTAGCACGCTCCACGCTCGTACGTGTCTAACAGCTTAAACTGGGGGTTGGCTGAGAGCGTCGTCATTTAGCAGCTACAAGAACAGTGTGAGCGTCGCAGTAAATTACACAGAGGGAGTACGAGTTTAGCAAAATTAAGAATAGTGCTTTAATTTACACTTCCCTAAAAATATAATTGTTTATTTAAGAAAGTTTTTTGCCTTGTTAACAGAAATTAGCAAATGAAAGTATATTTCGACTCCATAAATGTATTAGAAGTTCACAAATCTAACAGAGACAAAGTCTCATCAATACTTTGATTTATGAAGGTCAGAAATCAAGGTATAAGGGTTTTCCTTAAAGTTCAAGGCTTCGAGAAACTTGCTTCAGAAGAGAAGTCCAAATAGCCACGATGCATTTACCATCATCCCCTTGTTTTTTGCTCTGTAAACACCGGTCAGCACTTTCCCCGTGTTCTTCACCCACTTATCCAACATTCTAATATTAAGAACAACAATAATAATAAGTAGTTATTGATTATCGAGTACTTGTTATTTGAACGTCTTAGCTCATTTAAGGCTTACATGTCTATGATGTGGGTAGTATTGTTTTTCCCATGCAGGTGACTTAACTGTGGCGAGAACTCTGAACATGAGATCCACCCTCCTAACAAATGTTTGAGTACACGGCGCGCGTTGTCAACCAGGCACAGTGCCGGACAGCAGATCTCCAGAGCTGATTCCTCTTGCTCGCCTGAGACTCTGTGCCCTTTGGTCAGTCTACCCTTTCCACCAGCTGGTAACCAAAACTTTCACTCTTCGATTCTGTGAATTTGACTCTTTTTGAGACCTCATATAAGTGGAGTCATGCAGTACTCATCTATCTGTTCCTGGCTGATGTCACTTAGCATAATTGTCCTCAAGGTTCATCCATGTTGGTGCATATTGCAGAATTTCTTTCTTCTTTTTTAAGACTGAATAATATTCCATTGTATGTATGGAGCACATTTTCTTCATGCATTTATCTATCAGTGAACATTTATTTAGGTTGTTTCCACATCTTGGCTATGTGGGCAATGTTATTAAGCCCATTTCACAGATGAGACAACTGAGACTGAAAGAAGTCAAGTAACCCAGCCAGATTCAAATGTTTGGGAACTTGCTCAAACCAGGTCATGCCTAATTCCAACTCCTACGTGCTAATGCCTGACGTGTGCCAAGCATTTGCAGCCACAGATTAAAAGTTACCAGGTGCACATTCTACTCGACACACTTTATCTATTTCTTGGGCCACATGTAACAGGGCAGCCTTCGTGTCCCCATTCCGCAGTGCCAAGTCAGAACTTCCAGGCGGACCCACAGGGGTCATGGGAAGTACCCTTTACACAGACCTGTTCTCACTGTCAGAAAGAACACGTTGGCGTCCAATCAGCTTTCCAAGAGCCAAATCCATCACCTACATTTTAATTCCCTTTTCTCATCAAATACCAGCAGTGAAATTGCCCGGCCCCATCAGGACTCTGCAGCCATGGGTGCCAAGACCACAGGAACTGAGGAATAGGTCGGCCTGTGGGGTTCGAAGGTCGCTGTGTGGTTTCATTTAACTAGGTTGCTGGAAAGCCCCGTGCCCACAGTTATCCCTGAGTCACCATATCGCCGTGGAGTGTAGATGTTCGGTCTCTGACACGCATTCCT
Source organism: Indri indri (assembly GCA_004363605.1). Taxonomy (NCBI): domain Eukaryota; kingdom Metazoa; phylum Chordata; class Mammalia; order Primates; family Indriidae; genus Indri; species Indri indri. Next base: position 66,512 of record RJWJ010005473.1, read on the forward strand.
GGGGGTGAAGCGGCGGTGTGGGGCAGGAGCACAGACTCTGTTGCCGAAGCCGGATCCTTCATTCAGGACGGAGCTCCCAGGGCCATCCTAGAGCCGCTGCGTGTGAGGCACCAGGAGGCGAAGCTAAGGGATGCTCAGCCCTGCCCTGGAGAAGCCCGCTTTCCAGTTGCTCTGGTGGAAACAAGCCCCAGGGCCCCAGGATGCAGACTCAGAGGTGGCCCAGGAGCCCAGCGTGGGGCTGGAGGTGGTCCAGGTGGGGGTGTGCAGGGAGGGCCACCTCAGGGCCGTGACGCCTGAGCTGAGCTGAGGTGGAAGGACGACAAGGAGGAGAGAAAAGAAAGTGAGGTGGAGCCTGGGCGGGGGTGGGGAGCAGTGTGTCTAAAGACCTGGGGCAGCGAGGCCCAAACCCTCTGGGGGAGCCGGGAGGAAGAGGGTGGGCCCTCTCTGAGGCCCTGTGTGTGCCAGGGAGGCAGAATCATGCCCTGAGACACTGGAGATGTTTGCATGACCTTCTGGCAAAAACGAAGCGCCATCAGACACCTGTTTCAGCTGCAGGGAGGACGGGGGGACAGCCTGCAGCCCAGCAGCGAGGGGCCAGGGTGCCCTGGGGAACACGTACGGGAGGCACTGGCCGATGGGAGGGACACAGGCTCGGAGCAGGTGCCTGGCTATGAGCAAGGAGGGAGAAGGGGGCTCCAGGATCACAGGAGATAATCATGGCTGCCACATGGTGCCCGCTCCGCGCCCAGCTAAACCCTTGACTGGGCATCACTCTGCTATCTTCACAATTCCTGGCCCTAGTGGCTGTTATTGTCTCCATTTTGCAGATGAGGAAACAAGGACACAAACAGCTCCGACACAGAGCTAGGAAATACCATCTGAGGCCACCTGCTCCCAGGGTCCCCTGTTAACCACGACCTGGAATACCTGTCCCAGGCTGGCTCTCGGTGGGCAGCTCGCACGGCAGTGTGGATGGTGCTGCCAGTCCTGGGAAGGAGGCTACCAAGGGAGAAGACCTGAACTGAGACACCAGTGGAACATCCAGGGCAGAGCTGTCCAGTGGAATTCGGTGCTATGTTCTAGAATATTCTCTAATTCTATGCTGTCCAGTACAGTAGCCGTGAGCCACATATGGCTAGTGGGCACTTGAAATATGACAAGTGCAACTAAGGGACTGAATTTTAAACGTCGTTTCATTTTAATTAACGTTAATTTTAGTCCCCACGTGTGGCAACTGGCTACTATACCGGTTAGGGCAGACGTAGGGTTTGCAGCCAGCGAGTATTAACTTTGTGCATCTAAAGCTCAGGAAGGCTCCTGTGCTAACGATTTCTGAACAATGGTCCCCACCTGGCAGCTCCAGGTACTGTCTGGCTGGTGTCACGCAGCCCCACTTGGTAAGACAGCTAAGGCTCCGGGGGGCTAAGTTAGGTCCCATGTTCATGTGCGGCAGACCAGGGCACGGCACATGGGAACCCGGTTCTGGAACCTGTGTGCTCAGCCACCCCTGCCCCACCCCCGCATCTGCCACCAAGCAGGATGAGAACACCAGCCTTTGGGTTTGGGGACCTCTGGGCATAGGCGAAATCACAAGGGTGCGTGAGATC